>BGZK01001571.1:0-131582 GCA_005406025.1 Eumeta japonica
GTGTTGAGGGATGCATCCGATACCGATACCGATACCGATATATCGGCGATATATCCGATTTACCGATATATCGGTATCGGGGATATTGATAGCCGATACCGATCCAACAACATTTCAAATTCCGCGCGCTTTAAATTACTAAATGTAAAATGTAAAATGTGAGTTTGTCTCACACACTCTTTGTACTTTCGCTCACTCGTGCTGCTTTGTGCATACCATTGCGCTATAGCGATTTTGTTGGTTATGTTAGAAATTATAAAATACAGAATTACAGTTGACACATCATAATTAATTGATAAATAGTTGTGTGGTGAATATTTAAACATTTCAAAGACCTGTCTACAGTGCTTACGAAAATTATGTCAACTTCAAAACACAAAAGCACTATTTGGAGCCATTTTGAAATTTCGACGTTGGATAATTCCAAAGCAACATGCCTATATTGTAAAGAAAATGTGTCTCGAGGTACCACCTCTAAAAGTTATAACACGTCAAACTTATGGATCCACATGAAGAGGCACCATAATAGTGAATTGGACACCGCTTCGACCTCAAAACAACTACTCAGAAAACCAAGCGCGACGAGGAGGGCGGTCTACAACCACAACCAAAGAGACAAACAACTTTGTCAGAGATAATCGATAAGAAATCACTTTATGTCGACGACGACGTTCGGGCCAAAGATATAACTCTCACTATTGCTGAGCAAATATGCGTGGATATGGAGCCTTTTGATTTAGTAAACAAAATAGGCTTCCAAAGATTGATAAAAACTGTGTCCAAAATATAAAATGGTTTCGGGTTCCACATTACAGAAAAAGTCATACCAGAAATGTATCAGCGAGTGAGAGCTAAAGTACTAGAACTATTAAAAGACCTGCCGCATATTGTGATAACCACCGACATCTGGACAAGTGACTCTTCTTCGCAATCCAATGATTTTATTAGCTTGACAGCACATGGAATCACTGCAACTTTTGAGTACAAAGTTACTGTCTTGAAGTTTGCCATTCGATGGATCGCACACAGGTATAAACATTGCAAGCAACCTCAACAAGGCTTTTCATGATTGGAATATACAAGACCGAGTTCGAGCTATAGTTTCTGACAACGCAGCAAACATGAGTGTCGCTTTAAGAGAGATTCAAGAAACGTATAATGTTGTACCTGTAAAGTGTTTGGCTCACTCATTGCAACTGGTAATCAAAGCCAGGCTTTTAAAGATGATAAAGTCAAAGAAATGATAACCAAAGCAAGGTCTATTATAGGACATTTTAGTCATTCCACGAGCAGCAATAAGCTATTAAAAGAAATGCAAGATACACATAATATTGCCAACCATGTCTTAATACAGGATATATCTACACGTTGGGACTCGACACTACAGGCATTGAGGCGTTTGCTAGAACAACGAGTTGCAGTGCAAGCTTGTCTACCTCGTATAACTTGCAAAGCAGAACTTACAACTGAAGAATGGATAATGATGGAGAAGGTGGTGAATATTTTGCGGTATTTTGAAGAAGCCACAAAGTCAATCAGCAAATCCACTGCTACGTTGTCTGACGCCATTCCATTAATTAACAGTCTTCGAAAATTATTAGAAAATATGAGAGGTTCGTCGCCGAGAGAGAGGAGAATATATCGCAAAAATTTGCGGGTGACTTGTTAATGGCTCTTAATGAACGTTTCGAAGACTTGGAAAATGAAGAGATATATTGCTTAGCCACAACGCTTGATCCTCGATATAAAACACGGATATTTCAACTACACTCTACAACATCTACAGCAAAAGCGTCTTGTGGAGTTAATCATCAACCTTAACGAAGATTTATATTCCGAAAATGCTTCGGACATGGTCGCACCTACACCGAGCACAAGTTCTGAGATGACTGCTAGTGGTGGCCTTTGGAGCTTGTGAAAATATTATTAGAGAGTCCGAAGAAGATGATCCCCTATCAACTCTGAGCAGCAATAACTCTCTCAAAGAAGAAGTCGAGGTACCTAAGATCTCCCAATATACCCAGAGACGCAGATCCGCTACTTTTCTGGCACAATGACGTCTTATACCCACATTTGAAAAATTGGCAGAAGTACTTCAGTTTCCAAATGAGCTCTGTTGCATCCGAGAGGCTATTTTCCACCGCAGGTCTCATTCAAACAGACTTGCGAAACCGCCTTTCTCCACAAAATTTGAGAATACTTTGCTTTTTAAACAAAATCTTATAAATGTTAATTTTAATTATTAATATGTTAAGTATGTAATAAATCCACCATATTTTTTAAATGTTTAATCTTTTAATGTCAATGCTACTACTTATTTAAAAAAGAAAATAACCCAAAGCGTATTTTATTTGTAGCTAGAAGTTTTATATTTTATTACCTTATCATTTATTTGAATTTTCTAGGCGTATCGATATCGGTATCGGTATCGGCGATATTTTAGTAAAAGTATCGGTATCGGTATCGTATCGGCCAAAAAGCGTATCGATGCATCCCTAGTTTAATCATTGAATATCAAACAATTTAAGCATTTTACTTAAATTGTTTGATATGTGAATGATGAAGTTAACTTGCAAGAATTACTTACGAACTCACTTGAAAAAACATGACAAATCCATCATTAGAGGCCGTTGCCAATGCAGTGCCATCCGGAGAAAAGGCGGCATCCACCAATGGAGCGGTGTGTTCTTTAGAAGTAAGCACACCGTCGCGACCGAGTAATGAACTAGCGCAGGCACGCACTCCACCATCAGTGGAACATTCGCAAAGATCTTGTATAACTGATCGCATGCTCCACATTCGAGCTATGTATTGAGAAAATAAAACAAAGTATTGAGAAAATAAAAGTGCATTTTTATGTTAATATTTTAAATGATCTTAATTTGTTAAATGCTAGCCAAATATTGCTTATGATTACTTTATACATAGAATTTATTTTCTCATAGACACTCTATTAAATGGAAATACTATTTTAATTAGTAACTCAGGTTCTATTTGTAATAGATAGATAAATTAAAAAGAACTTAATTGATTAATGTAAGCATTAGGACAAACAAATTTTTTAAAGTTTAAGTGAAGTTGGGATAATCAGTAGTGAAAGTTCTATTATTTTAACAAAATAAATTTACAAATTTTCAAAGCGACTAGTTTGACGTCTCTATTACAACAATTCTTCTAAAGAAGAGTTTTCGAAAAATGCACAACTCACCAACACAATCAGACAAGACAATTTCTACATATTCCAGATTAGAATATACTACATAACCCGTGCACTAAATAATAATTTGTTCAGTATCTTAATCAGTCACAGCATGTTAATATAATGTGTTTAATATTAAATAAATGCAATAACTGATTTTTTTTAGAAATTTGAAAATATCAATTTATGAAAGTAGAAGCATTTCTATTATATTTTAATCTATTATATTTCAGACTACTACAAAAGTTAACAGATTCTCAATAAGAATAATGTAAATAGTGAAATATAGGATAGGGGAGTTGATATAAACAATTGCAAGGTTGGGGTTGCTAATGACCACTGTCATCAATGCTATCCTACTATTTAAATATAAATCCCTATCTTAACTCAAGAGATTAGTGTGTTCCTTGGAATGAGTGGTATAATTTAAATGTTCATCAATCAATTTGCCTTTAGTCAGATATCCAGACCTTCTTATGAGAAAGTAATGCACTAAATAAAATAAGTATAAAATAATAAATAGTCACCACTGTGGTTATTATTTTATACAGTTACCCATTATTTAGAAAACATAAATTTAAATCAGTAAACAATGTTTCATAACAAATAGAAACCATATTTCAAATGAGTGGTATTTCCATAGAACTATTGTGACCGTTTTAATTTTTTGTCAAAACGGGACATTGAAAAAAAATCTGCAACTGTGTCACAAAAAATAAAATCACTACTTGTTTTGTATGTTACATGAAGTAACGAAACAAACAGTGATGGTAATGGTGACTCAAGTCAAAATAAATGCTGCTGATGTGCTTAAATGGCTTACGCCAGGTAAATCATAAGAGATGTATGTGTTTTTATCGGTGTATAATTCAATTAAAAATTACTTTTCCTTGACCTTTACTCAAAAATAGGACAATTCAGTGTCCCGAAGCCTTTCTCAGGGACACCAGGATGGAGTACCGAAAAAAGGGACAATCCCTCTTAAAACGGGACGTATGGTCACTTTAATAAAACATAGTGATATATTTAGTTTTATGTTTGACTTAGAGAATAAAAATATTTGACTTATAAGGAAATTTTCCTATATTTCATTTTCATATTTACACTCTAGATCTTCTGTAACAAGTGGTTTGAAAATTATAATATTTAAGACATTCTACCATAATATCATGTTAGCCATAAACCCCTCATTTTTTGCAAAGGTATTTTATAAATGGCTCCTTAATTAGTTACTTTGTTAGTAATTAAAAGGCAATATGTCATAAGTGAAGATAACTTAATAAAAGAATTGCATTATTATTTAATGAGCTAGTCTACAACTTTGAATGGATGCCTCATTTAAGTTTATTGACTGATTAAATTAGAGTGAAATTCAATCTTGTATTAGATTTTGGTCTGGAACTTGGATAAAACATAAAATGCTTTCAGTGGTCACTTTCCATTTTGGAAACAATCTAAGTATATGATTGCAATATATAAAAAAAACATTGTTTAATGATTTGTCAAATAAGTTTATTTGTTTACCTATATTATCATGTGTTGTCACAAGTAGTAGTGCATGATAATCATCAGGTGTATCATCTTCATCTGGAATATATGGACACCATACTACTCGGTGGGCACTTCCACCAGCACAAGTGTCCTCTCTAATTTCTGCCAGCAATGTACACCTTAAACCATGTCTGATTTTTCATTCTTCATAATAAAAATCATTTAATAAAAAGAAAAGAAATGATTATCTAAAATAATTTCCCCACTAATGAAAATACTATATAATTACTTTATCAAGAATGTGGCTAAAATAAAATAAAAATGGAAATTTTTTATTGTATAATTTTTTTTGATGCTGACAAAACATAAGAATCTTACTTAAGTGCACCATCCAGCATTTCTATTTTATGAACATAGAAATTGCCTTGTTCATCAATGCAAGCTAGTATGACTTCACTCTCAATATGGGCGAAAGACAGATCATGCACCTGTAACAAACATAAGTATATTTAATTCTAAAAATCTACAAGGTAAACTTTTAAGTGCAAAACAGAAATGAAAGGACAAATTTACATATTACAATTACAAATATAAGTTAAAATTATATTTACAGATTATTTGTAAATAAAACAGTATACACATATGAAACAAATTTTTACAAAGTACTTATAGCAATCTGACACAGTAAAAAGATCTGTTTTTCAGGTTGACCCTACAGGCTATTTCTAAAACTTCCTGCTATAATAGTTATCAATGTGTGTTTAAAAATAAAGTAGCAGTAAATTATTGAGTTCCTCATACTGAAAAGATTGATTTTAGTGCTTTTTCAAGCTCTCTGAACTCAAAAATATAGTTCGTATAACCCTTAAATATAGTTAGTATAACCCCTTCGAGTTAAAAAATCTATAGATATTAAAAAAAACCTTTTTTTAATTTTTCAACTACAATATCTTCCAAATGCGTTGTTTGATTTTGATTAGCTTTACTGAATCTGCCCTATACTTTGGCCACACTAATGTTTCTTGAGATTATGTTGATGAATATCAAAACAAATTTGTGTCTGAAATTGAGATAACCTTCAAGCAAATCTTGGAATGGAGTAGACTTATGCGCGTGCGATTGCTAAAAAATTCCCTTTCATTCTATCTGCTTTCTTCAGAAGCAGATAGAATGAAGGGGGATTTAGCAGTCGGTTTCACTCTTTAGTGCCAATGAGTATTGAGATCCTTGCTATCAACACATCAAAAAGCTTTCAGTATCGTGATCATTAAAAAAAAAAACAAGGTAAAACTAGTCCAAAAAGCTTGGGGTACCAAATAGACCGCGACAGTACTTCAAGCAGGATCTTCGGAACCACTTTTAGAGTACTGTTGTCATTTCTAAGCTGGAGCATCCAATATCAACTTAGCCTCTAGACAGCATTCAATGTCAAGTATCTCGAGTCATCGGCAACCATGTAATATCCAACCAGATTTATTTGGTAAGGAAATTACACAACATGGGCATGTTTAATTTCAGCTGTCCTGATTTGGGACCTTTTCATGGATAAATAGCTCGATTTCCTACACTAAATTCTTATTTGTGGTAATCATGTGATCTCACATAACAAAAGCAGAGTTAGATATGCATTGTTTTCTTTACCCTCATATGCCTTATAGATAAGTCATTATGAAACACACACTTCTTGACGGTTATCTTCCTTGACTTAGATGTGCTTGGGTGTTAGTATAAGCACATCCCTGTTTTTTGTTCTTTTTTTATTGTTTACTTCTTTTAATTGCTGGCATTCAAATATTACATATATGTTCAATTTGAGCCCTAATCCCAATCAAATTAATGATTTATTCCAAATAATATAGGATTTATTTACTCTAAGGAGTGTTTGTTCTCAGAAGAATTATGATGAAAACTTAAATATTGACATGAGCATGTGAAAATGTACAATAAGCTTTTCAAAGCTTCAAAGAACATAATTTTAAAAAGTAATTGTATACATTTCTGAAATTATCATTTATATTACACAATACATATACTAGTTTATGCATAAAATATAAGTCTTAAGATTAATTTTACCTTTATAATCAGTCTATATCAGCAAAAACAGTGGTTGGCAAACAATGTTTATCTGTTTTTATAACTATAATTTTGATGAGATTCTATTGCTAAGAATTTCTACGGCCTTAAAACCTTAAAATCCTAAGCTTTAAGACCTAAGATAGTGCTCCCGAGTACACAATATTTAGCCAGTATTTGACTATTAACACAGCGAAAAGGTCAATTTACATACGTCTTTATGTATGAGATGTCATCTATGCTTTGTAATCTAAAACTACCCAGATGTAAAATGCCTCATGCGATACATAATCGTTCAACTAAACTACAGGCAATCAGCTAGTCGTCACACCTTCCACCTTAATAATATTACTGAGTAATACTGTTGAATCCTAAAACTTGTAGCTCATTTTTCCACTTAATTAACTTTTTAATTAAGCTCATAGAAAAACAAAACAAAATTATTTATAAATAGTATATAGAAATGGTGAAATAATAATTTTTTCTTTTTTTTCGCATCCTCTCCTGTAGCATATTTTTCATGACAACCCTTGTATACTTTTTCTCAGATTTTTTCATCAACTTTTGGGCAGCCTTTCATTCTGGGTTCGGCAGGTCAGAATTGAATATTACAAGGTTTTTCTTTTATTATTATTACATTTTTTTTTGCCATGTATATTAATGCTTATATCTTATTATATACTTAATCTACTTATAACTATGGTACTGACATAATGATTAATTATTGTCTTTTCTTTTTGTACTTTTTCCTTTTACATTTTGTTACATGAGCATGCACCGAGTTCATTCTTTGCTTATTTTCTGTACATTAAATACATAGCAATAACATTATTTTGACACCTCTTTTTATATAACCCTCCAAAACCCTGGACTGCTTCATTTATTTTATTCCGCAACATTTTTCTGTTGAATATTTGTCTGCTTTCTAATCTTTTGCTATATATACTGTCGAACTATTTTTTATATTGCAACGTCTCGTGACCCATTCGCAAAATTTCAATAATATTACTCTGTCTTTATCATCGTTTAAGAGGCTCGGGAAACCCTGCCTCACTATTTCGATGCCGGTGCCCACCTCGGTCTCTGCACATTCTTTCATACAGATTGGATATTCTTCTAGAGCGTGCAGTATATCTTGGATCTTGGCAGGAGTGCACGCGCAGTACGGCGAATTCTTCTATTTGAACCTATACAGGTACTAAGCAAATCCGCTGTGTCCCGTTAGGGTTTGCGCTAGAAGGGGCGTCATTTGGACTCGTGAGAGAACCTTGTACGCCTCATTCACCTGGGGATAGAAGCACTCGGTTATTTCACCAGTGCTTCTCTCGGCATATCTCTGCTGCCACTCGTCCAGGCTCGCCGCCCTGATCGCCTTTTTAGCGTAGAAAGCGATCATAATCCGCTGCCATCTTCTTTTTAAGGGCGGCGTTCCTGGCGAGCTTGTCAGCACGTGCGTTGCCCGCGGTATCTGCGTGGGCACGCGCCGAAAATAGGCGTACCCCGCTGCCTTCCGCAACGATATCCCTGATGTCTTGCCTCGCTGCATGAGCCAGAAGGTTAAAAGTTAAACGTTGACCATCAATCTTTACCTTTCTTAACCCTCCTTATTGCCCTATACAACGCGAACATCTTGGTCTGAAATACCGTTCAGAAGGATTCGAGCCGGTATGTGGAGTTCCCAGATTCCATCCCGTCGCGCTACTCTGTCAGGGCCGCACGGACTTTGCCTTCGATACGGCTTCCATCGGTATATATGTGCGACCCGACGATGGCGAGTCGGTCCATTGTTAGCGGATCCAGGTCCTCAACGCTCTCGAAACTTAATTCGAGACTGTGTGCGCGGTACGGCAATTCACAGAAGTCCATGGGCCTCTCGAGCTCCCGGTCGGCACATAAGTCTCTCAATTTTTTCAGCGCTTTACCGCATAAAGTTTGGCTACATCCCTCACTCGTATAACTAGAGGGAGCAGCCTCGCGAGGATTAGCGCGGAATGGAGGGAGACCCTTCAGTAAGCTCGGCATACTTTTAGTGCGATGCTGTGCTTTAAGCATCAATCATCTTTCGCACGCCGAGCTTCCTAGCGGCCAGTGCCCAAGTGCACGAAGCGTACATGAAGCTCTATCAAGGCGGCGTAGATCGTCCTAACAATTTCCGGACTCAACCCCCAAGTAGCCTTGGCCCCCCTTGCTATGCCCTTATAAATATTGACAGCCTTTTCACACCTTGGCTATGTGGGGCGTGAAAGTCAGCCTCTTGTATAGCATTAGAACTAGGAGGCGGATCTGGCATATGTCGAGGTAAACCCATCAATCCCAGGGGAATTTTTGAGAATAAATGCCTTGAGGGTCACTTTCACTTCGGCCCTGGTGAAAGGCGGGTCCATCCCGCATAAGATATCCAAAGCCTCCAATGGGCAGACAATCCCATCGGTTCATCTTCTTAACTTCGTATGATACGGGTTGTCTGTGGCGAACCCGTTATCAGGAAAAAAGGTATTCACCAGGAGGATGGTGGACTCGTGCGGGCTGCAGGTCTGCCCCGAGTCATTTTAAAGTAGTGCGTCCTCCTGCTTTTTCCCAGTGTCCCCGATGACCCTGACAATAAGTGGTTATACATTGCGAATAAGATGGGATAAATATTACTGAGATGTGACATTACTCTCGAATACCAGCTAAATTTATGTAATAAATAGGTTTGTAAGATCATCTAATTTGCAGGATAGTCTAGTATTTTATATCACTTATTTAATACTGTATTAAATTATGAAGAAACGGTATTAACGATTAGTGGAGTTTTATGACTCATTCTTATTATTTTTAATATATGTCAACTATCCTTTTAGTAGACAATTACCATTGGTGACATGTAAAATTAATACTTCTAACGAACCTCGCCTTGCATGCCTTTAATAAGAGCTCGTTGGTCAGATCCTGTTTCAGAGCTGTATATGACTCGAACCATGCCATTCCATGTCCCTGGATTTGCAGGATTAGCAGCTGTAAAAAATATATCACAATTGAGAATGAGATTTGCTTGATATTTTTATGCTTCTCCTGCTCTCCGAATTTAAAACCTGTGTGTTTAAAAGTGATGGACTCTCGCAACCAAAGTTTCATATTAAAAAACAAAATATTGTGAAATTTGCAATAGAACTAAGTTTCAATCAAATGATTTCATCATATTAAATAATTCATAACAAATCATATCAAAATTTATTTCAAAATAACATGGATACAAATATATATTTGAATGGTAGGTACCCATTGCATTAAATTCACATATATGTCTATATAGGCCGGTGATTAGGAAGGGCATTTTAAAGCTTTTTAAGAACTCCTATTTTCAGCATAAATAACAATAAAATGTGTATACATTTTTAATATTCAATCATTTATTTTTTTCAATTGAAGAATACTCGAAGAAAATTGTTGAACATCAAAATAACATATTGACATGATAACTAATAATTAAGATTTGCATTGCAAATACACTGTACAAGAAAGCCATATCTGATTTTAGTAAGCATTTATTGACTCTCCCTGACCACTGTGTAAATTGCTATTAGTTCAAATGATCAATGTAGCCCCACGATGATTCTCACACAGGCCATCTATCTATCAACAAATGATACCTACTTGTACATTGAAGTCATTGAGTCATTAACAAAATAATACTGAAGAATTACATATAACAAAATATGGACAAATCTTGGTACTGAAATGAGTCTGATGAAGAAACTTTATTCTCAATTGATTCCACATTACTTGACCTAAGCACAAATACAACTGTGTAGATAAGTTCAAAGAAACATTTAAAAAAATAATAAAGAAAGTTGACCACCATTTATAATATAACAATTGGTGTCCAATGAAAGTAAAGAGGTGATTGAAGCACTAAGAAAAAATTGAGTGAATTTTTTGCTCTATGTATTTCTATCTAACTCAACAGTTAGGCTGTGGTCAGTCATAAGACTGTTGTAACTGTTGAGTTAGATAGTCAACTGAAACAGTCAATTTAATAATCATAAGATCCCAGTTGAAATTCAAAACTTGCTATTTTATGAATTTTAAATTTTTATTAAAAAAGAGTTATATGGCAATAGCTGTTACACATTATTTGATAATATAATGAATAACTTAATGGTATTGAATTTCTTAGATATTGGGTTGATTTAAGTAATTTCCAAGTGTTGTACTAGTTTTATTAACTGTTTCATATTTGTATCTTTGAGCAAACAAGAGCAAACTTTGAGTTTCCTATCCATTCTTTTTGGGATGAATCAACATTTGGAATTTGTGGTAAGATTAATGTCAAAAGCATACAATAATTACTATTGACTATGAAATAAAAATATTTTTAATTTTATTAAATGTAGAATGGTATAAAATGATTTGTTTGCCAGCTACAATAAAAGAAGCGATAATGAAGTTACATTTTGTGGTTCACCATGACATTTCTCCTCAAGCAGCTCATCTTAATATAGAGGTTTGAACAATTTGAAATCTGGATTAATGAATCATCAATCTTACAATTTTAATCTTATTTTTTATTTCTTAAAAATCAATAAAGATTGCAGGGTATTATATTTAGAAATTCCCAAGACATAGTGAAAGTTTAACATAAAGCAATGGAAGAGATCTCTTCTTAGTCATGGCAATATGCTTTAAGTAATGGTTTCTGGCATGCAAAAATACATAGATTGTGACAATAAACCTTGAAAAGAAAAAAAGGCCCTTTTTATTTTTGAAATTATAAAAAGTTTCAGTGTGCCCCTAGGTACATTGTCGCTCTTAACAACTGAAAATTACAATACATTTAAAAAAATATAAACAAGCATATAGTGATGACAAGTTTGTTATATAATTAAATGGTATAATTTCCGTCATAGAAAAATATATGAAACTACTATATGACATATAAAATACAGTTTAAAGCATCTAATCAAATCAAGAAATTCATGAGCATACATAAAAAAATGTGTGGTGAATACAGAATCTCTTTTTTAAAGTTTTTTTAACCCAAAAGGGTGTCAACAGGGCCCTATTAATAAGCCTTTGCTATCTCTTTGTCTGTCTGTTTGTCTGTGTGTCTATCCATCAGTGGGCTGTATCACATGAACTGCATGTAACCATATTGTGTATTTCTGTTGCTACTATAACGATAAATAATAAAATTAAACTAAGAATTGTAGGGGCCCCATACAAAAACATATTTTTTTTTTGGCATTTCTTGCTAAAATTTAATAATGACAATAGAAAAACGGTTGAAATGTTAACAGTGTCTATTATTATAATCACTATAAAAATAAATAATAAAATGAATATGAAGTTAAAAATGTCCTCATACAAAAGACATTTTTAGGGTTCCATATCTCAAAAGAAAAAAATGGAACCCTACAGAATCACTTGCTGTCTGACGGTCCATCTGCCACAGACAATTTGCTTCGAAACTATTGGATGGATTGGGTTGACATTTCACACATATATATATATTAAGGTCTTTCATTTAAAATGAATATAATTTTTTTCGGTGACACACGAAAATTTTGTTTTTTATGTCGAACAAAAAATTCCCTGAAAATTTGAACCTTTAATTTTAATTCTAAGTACTTTTTAATTTTGATTTTTCCCATTTAAAAAGCATGTATTCCTTATCACTTTTTCTTCAAGTTTCTATATCTTGGCCGGGTTTAAGTTATAGTACTTAGCACCATAATTTCTTCTGAAGTATTCGCAGTTTTGAGAAGGCCCTACACTAATTTTGTTTTAAGTTAATTTGCGTTGATTGCAGTAGCTCCAAAAGTCATTATTTCACCTTTTTTCACATGTTTCTGTAAAAATTGACCGAATGGCTGGTTTTACCGAAAAAAATATCAAGAAGTTGTAGAAAATTTATTTTTTGACAAATAAGTTCATGACTCTAAAAGAGCATTGTTTTATAGCCAAAAATAAAGAAAAAATTAGTTTTATTGAAAAAAAAAATATTCATTTTAAATGAAACACCCTCATATTTATATATTTATCTGTGACCCAAATGTGACCCAAGAAGTATGACATAAGTAAATAAATTTTAAATATGAGGGACACTTTCGGGGAGTAAATTAGAAAATTAAAAAAATTACAAACTATACCATGTGACACATGAAATGAAAGCCTTTGTCAGAATCGTAAGTATATTTTCTTTATAATTATAAGATAGAGTTATTTAAGTTATATAAGAAATAAACGAATATTTCTTATATATACAATAAATAAAAAGTTATAGAAGTTATTTAAGAAATATGCAAAAATTGACCATCTCCCTTATCTCCGAGACTACTGGGCCTAAAATTTTGAAAACAAAACAGATAATAGTTTTTTACCTATAGATTACAAGAAAACCTATAAAAAGTCCACAGCTTCCTTCGTTTTGTCCATTTCAATATGCAATACTAACTGACATTCACTAAGTACGTGAATGCATATTTAGTTTTAGTTTACTGTTCTTGTTTTTCACTTATCGTAATAGCAGTAACATGTACAAGCATCAAACTTGACATGGTCATAGTGCAAACTTAAGGAAAACAGTAAATAAAAATCGGTCAAGTGTGAAAGGGGCATGAAAAGGGCGTTGAAAATTTCACAAATGAGTACATGAAAATAATGTATTTAAGTACTAAAAACAAATGTAGGATGTTATAGAATGGAAGCTTGGCACGAAGTTCACTCGTGGCCAGGTTTTTTCAGTGTTTTTTTGTTCAATCTTAATATTTGTTCAAGTTTTCATTAACTACTTCATGTGTGATTCCAACTTGTAACTGGGCAATGTTTTTTATTTGAAGTGGATTAAAAAGCTATACATAATAATATAATTTCATCATAATAGGTGTCTAATAAGTTTGGCAGCTGATGCACAAAAATTATTAAATTAAACTAAATTCTTGTAGATGATCTTTTAAAATCGTTTGGCCTCATTGATATATACAAATGACTACAGTGACTTTGATAACATTTCAAAGAATATACATTGAAAATTAAACTTGTCTACACACAAACATTATTAATTGTTTGTGTGTAGATAATATTATTGAATAATGAAATATTATTAATTGAAATAAAAAGAATTATTTGAATCTTCATAATGTAAATAATCAAGTAATTGTCTAGTTCTAGGTTTCAAGTACCTCAGTGGCTAGTGTGGCCTATCTCTTATATATTTGTATAGGTTTCAATAATTCCCTATGAAGATATGCAATTCAATAATGACTTGAGAATTCACTACATATCGTACTCTTTATTAAGTGTTTTTAGACATAGACTATTTACAATAACATATGAATTTTAATATGACTTAAAATAATATTAATATGCATATCTATATATATATAGACAGATTGGGATACGGCAGAATAAAAATATATTCACAATGTGATATTAATATAACGATGCAAATTGCAAATCATGCTATAAAATATTATATTTTACCTTTTATTGAATATGCCAGATATTTTCCATTCATGTGAACAGCCAATAATTGTCCAGTATAAAATTTTGGTTCCCAATTGTAATCGACAATACTTTTAAGTTTTACTTTGGAGCTACCGTGGTTGTGTGTGCCTGCATTAGTTGTGACCATTACATCGCTGGCAAACACTTCAGAGCTGTACACTCCATCCCCTTCTGAGAAGGATCTGTAAGGTTTAATATAAAGAAGTTATTATATTAAACGTATGTGTATACTTAAAAAAAAAACCTTTTTGTCTCTTATGAAATATATTAATTTATCATAATTTAAGAATTCTCTCCAAAAGATTTCTGTTCAAAATTATTAGCAGGCATTTAGTAAGGTAAGTTGAAATTGTTTAAGTTTTTGAAGTATTTAATTGAAGGAGGAACAGAAAATATACATTTTAATAACATTAATTGTTATATTTCACAACTATGTGATAAAACAATATATTAGCAAGCCAAAAAAGCAAGAAAAGTTTTAAAGTATGTATCAAACGATAAATTTGAATTGATAAAAAAAAACAAGCAATAAGTCTTTTTAAATGAATACACAAGTCCTAAAGGTCATCATATATTTAAAAAAAGGAAATAATAGATGAAATACATAAGTCATATCCTAATTATTGAAGGAATCAAGAATCCCTTGTTTATATGAGTAAATGATTCCGTTCATCAGAATTCTCCGATTTAAAAAACAAGGTGTAGTATAAAATATCAGAATTGGCAATGTTGTGTGTTTATATTACTCCATTACACAATCTCATAAAAATACAATTGTAAATTTTGCATAAATAAATTTAAAATCAATGATACATAATATATATTCATGACTTTCTGTGGTAAAACATAGCTGTCACTTCTTAAACATTATCTTAGATGCAGTGGGATGCCAAAGTTTCTAGCGGTTGTCTTATCAAACCTTATTGAAATATGTAGCACATAAATAGTTACAGTAAATAGTAAGACATTCTTGCACTATATAACGGTATTCATCCAAAGAAAGCAAAGCATATGCTCTTCCTACTATAGTACAAAAATAAGTGGCCACTCATTAATATCTATGAATCAAGAAATGTGAAATAAATGCACCTTATGGTATAGTAATGTTAAGGTTGCTAAAATTTACTGTGAAGATTATTAAGAAATTATGAAATCCAAACATAAAAATTGAGATTGTATTTGTTTATCTGGGCTGATTCCTGAAATGGATGGACAGATTTTAGTCAAATTTTTAATAGAGTTTAACTATATTAAATATTCCTTGAGAGATTGGACAAGGGCAAACAAGAATAAAAGGTTATGATTTATTATTTACTAAAATTATAGGTACTATCAAAATTTATTTAAGATGCAATTCCGTCAATTTAGTATTCGCAACGAATGAAAATTTTAACCCAATACTTACATAGTTTGAGTAGTTTCAGGTTTCGGAAGCATTTTAGATGGATGCATTATGTGAGTTGATATTCATTTATACGTGATTTACAGGAGTTTACACAATTATTTCGATTGATTTTGTAAATACGTACTATTTTAATCCGTAGTTTAACAAACTGACCACTCCGGTAACAAACTTTATCTGTAACCCTCAAAAACAGAACTAAAGTTACTATCGCTTCGAAAACCACAGCAAAGTGGCCACTGGTGGCAAAAACCGAATGAAGTAGACAAACTTCCTATTTTTATAATGTTGCCAGTAGGTGTCTGTCAGTTGTAACAACGACATGAACAAAAAAAGCATACAAATGAGATAAGAATGCAATGATGGGCAGCGGAATTACAAGATTTGATAAAGTAAATAACGAGCACACAGAGGTTCTTTCGAAGTCGCACTAATCATAGCCAAGATGGTGGAAAGCACTGGTGGAAAGTCGTATGCAATGGTTCGGACATGTAATGACACATAACGAAGATTACGTCGTGAAAAAGGCCCTAGCTATCCCAGACAAGAAGAAAGGTAGATAACGGCCACAGGCCACGTGATGTACAACCGTTTTTAAAGTAAATGAACAGACAACCTACGACTTCATGAAACGAAGAGGACCCAAGTATAGGTATAAAGCAAAGAAAATAGAAAAGTTACTAGTAGTTGTTAATTTGTATATATTTTATTATCGAATCAATATTTTTTTATTTATTTCTAAATATTGATACTTATTTAATAACAGTGTTGTTAGACTTTTAATTAAATACTTATTATTTGTACTTGGGACCAAAATCGTCATATGGATTTATTAAAACTGATAGTTGTAACAATTTGAAGTCATATTTGTAAAAAAAAATTAAGAATGCAAACAAAAATGTCATCTAAAAAATTAAGGTCTTGCAATGTCCATTTGTTATCTTACATTTTCATAAATTCTTTAATTTAATAAATTTAAAAAGCATGTATGTCGAGGACGTTACATAAAATACTTAACACGAAAATTTATAGAGATTCAGAGACATGCCAGACGCAGACGACGCTTCGCCTGTGCCAGGTGGACCTTAAGCTGACATATTTCAACTTGTTCGGGCGCGCACACGTATATAAATATAGATCGATAGATAAATAGAATATACTATCTTTTACTTGCAGCTCCGCCTGCATAGACATAAAATAAATAACTTCATTTTTTATATTGCCATAAAATTATGAAATCAAAATCCTGATTGCAGTTCTGTTTTTGTCTTAAATAAAATTTTAGAAAACTGTAGAAAAACTATTTCACTTAACAGCTATGAATATTGCAAACACATCTTCTGTGTCCAAATAAAGTAGCATAACAGTTTTCGTGGTGATGGGTTAAACGGTATAGAATTTGATATCTGATGGAGAAATGTAAAAAATAGAGTATCATTCCCCACATTATCCACAAAAAATAAATATACGTACCAAATTTCATGGTGATTGGTATAGAAGTTTATATGCTGTAGCGCCATCTGGTGGGAATTTTCGACAATGTGAATAACACAAATTTTTTTTCATAGAAAATACACATTCGTGCCAAATTTCGTGGCGATCACTTAAACGGTATGGAAGTTTATATGCTGCAGAGCCATCTGGTACAGATTTGAAACATAGAGGTTGGCACAAATAATTATCCAAAATAAATACAGATACGTACCAAATTTCAAGGCCGGTTGAACGATGTTGAAATGAAATGATAACACCCACACGCACACACACTCACACACGCACGCACGCCCTTACGCACTCATGCACGCAAAAAATCACATTTATATGTAGATTACAAGGAGTATAATGGCCATTAAAAATGATAAGAAGTGCCATCTTCAAACCAAAAGTTCGTACCAGGCCGAAGAGTCAATCCTGTCCACGTGCAAATTAAAAAAAGTTGAATTTTTATCTTAAATTAAATCAAACCACTCGGTGTGATAAGTTCTGAGCCAATTTTTGATAGACATTATCAGAAGAGTCGTTTTCGAATCGTTAACGGAAAATATCATGAGCACATTGTCTAATAATATGTAAAATGTGTAGTTATGTACTCTATTTATGTAGTGCTATTTTTTGTTTGTGTCATGTAGTACCATTTTTTGTTAGGAACACATAACATAACAACAATGTAATTACCCTAAAACTTTATAATTTTTTTTAAGGAACGCTTAAAATTTTTTACCTCTTTTCATCAAACATTCAAACGTGGATAAATTTGAAAAATTAATCTGTTTTAAAGTACAATGTAACGTATACACGCTACACACGCACACACTAACGAACACACACGCGTCTTCACGCATGCACACTCCCACACACGCACACGCATGCACATACACGCATTCGCAAGCGCACACGCTCACATAAATGTATACATGAATTGTTCAATAAGTAATAAGATGTTACATTTTTAAAATAATGTGTATACACGCATACCGTAGAAAGTACATATTTTTATCTAACTTGAAATTTCTAGGGACATACTTTTATATTTCCAAATATTTCAACTTTATTTTAGGTCAGATTTGTATTGAATAATTTTTATGCATACTATACTAACGTTTGTTTATTAGTAAATTATAGGGTCTTAAATGAAATGATGAGTTTTTTGAATATTTGAAGAATCTATTCGATTAGACAAAATATTAGTACGTACAATCGTTAATATCTGATTCGGAAAAGTTGTGAATGAACTATCGATATATTGATCGAAATTCATTTTGTATCGATGTCTATATGTTGAACATTTTGTATTTGTCACTAATGTACTTGACAGCTGACAAAGCAAACAAGGAGACGGACGAGTTCAGATTGGAATTGATTTTTTTCAAAGATGGTGAGTATATTTAGCTAATTTGTTTTATATTAGCCCATTATCTATATTATAATATGCTTTTTCTTTAGTCGTTCACAGATAAGATTACTATGTTGATGGCCCGGCCTGGGCAGACTCTGCCCAAAAGACGACGTATCTTGGTGGATGCGTTATAGTGCCCGAGGGTTGGGAACAGTTGGTGGTTTTCGTGAGTCTTTATTTTGAGAATATATTTTTTAATCACACCTAATTCATATTTTGAACGTAAATTATGATAAAGTATTGATTGGGTTTTAATGTAAACTGTTTGGTATGAAGCATATACCTTAGGGTTGCTAACCATCCTGTTTTTCCAGGACTTCCTGGCTTTGTAGTGTTCTGGGATGCTTAGGATAGTTTGTATGAAGCATTGTGCCCTTTGAAAGCATTCTAATAAGGTCATGTATTTTAAAATTAGCTTGCCATTTTCGCAATCCTTGCATCATGGGCAGAATAGTAAGCATAACTATGGAAAGTGACTGAATATGTATTCAGTATACCAGAACATAATACTAATATTGAGAGAGTGTTTTCTCTTATAAATTCTCAGTTGTCAATAAAATGGAATCCATTACTGTCAATAACAGTAACTGCAATCATCAAAACTATCCATAACAAAGATATGAAATGTGACCTCTTTTTAAATTAATCATTAAGTACAAATATTAAAGGTAATTGGTGGGACTGAAAAATATAATAAAGATAAATAAGTTTGTAATAGCATTTATTAATTACTAATCTAAGTTTAAAGAATTTGTTACAAACTAATCAGTGAGAGATCTGTTATAAGAAATATATACCCTCATCTGTTATTTATTAGTGATAAGAAATAAATTATATACATATTGAAACATTGCAAATAGGTTGCCTAGTTAAATTTCGTATGGACGGTATTAAATAATTAAATTTATTTAATCTGCTTCTCTCATTAGTCATTTAAAAAAATGTATACTAGTTAAGAAAATATACTCAACAGAATTAAAAAAGTAGAGTTTGACTGCTTTCTCTTCTGTGCAACTTTATAATAAGGCAACCTAATACAGTTATATTAGAAATAAAATAAGCTTTCATTTGATATAAAATATGATGAAATAACTGATGAGAGTATATTAATAACATTTACTCACCTGTTTGTACCTAGCAAATCCACAGTTAATAAATGAGAACAGGCAACCTTTACTTTTAATTCTGTTACATATAATCTGTTACCTAGTGTATGATTTTTTAAATAATTAATAAGGGAAGTAGATTAAATAAATTAAAATATATAAAATCCATATGAAATTTAACTAGGCAACCTATTTGCAATGTGTATATATATTATCTATCATTAATTTCTTATCATTAATAAATAACAAATGAGGGTATATATTTCTTATATCAGATCTTAGATTAAATGTTTTTGTTTTATATTTTAATAACTTGTGTTCAACTCAAATAATTATTGTTTTAATATTTCATTTAAAAATATGATTTTTTTAAATTACTTTAATTTCATTTAACCTATTTTCAATGCATATTAATTTAACTATTGCTATTATATTACTGGGTCTTGTTTTAAACAGAATTCTTTTTTTTTCCACTTTCAAATCAAATCTAATATAATTGGTATATTTAATTTATTGTTTCATTTGTTTCATATACCTATACACTAATTATTAGAACTAGTAATTAGTTTAAAATAAAGTTTCTCTGTTTTCATAAAGTAAATAAAGCTCATTGAATTTCAATATTATTTTATTAATAACAAACATTGTCTTGTACTTATCAGGAAGCATTTTATCTATATCATTGTTATTATCTAAAATTTTAACAAATGATACATGTGTTTATAATATGATATATAGTTATGATGTTGTATTTGTCATGCAAAATTGATACCTGGTTTTCATTAGCCCAATGCTGAAGCATACCGTTCTACATTTTTTTCTTTCAGATTGAAAAGTTTGAACTTGTAGCCCTCACACTGGCCCAATGTGGATTGGGGTCTGCTAATAACTGTTGTTACCCATGTGATGACAATGTTTGGGAGTGACAGCTTAGCTTGCTTTCTGTGGCTTAAAGTGATTCCTTTTAATTTTACTTAGTTAAAATTCATTGGTACGTTCGCCTGCAGTCAGATTTGGAGCCGATACCAAGGGCAGATTCAGGAGGGAGTTATTGGGGCCATGTCCCTCCTGGGCTAGGTATTTGTCTTACTATTGTAATCAAATGAAAAGTCTTGACTAAACCTTGTAAATGTGTAACCTGCCCTGACTCAAAGGCTGGATCTGCTCCTGGCCAGTACCTTCTCATTTGAAGGTAACATTCTTAACCACTGAGCTGCTAGCCCTCATGGTTATTATATTCACAATGACAATATCTATATCAAACATTTGCTACATTTTAGTACACCCATAACTTTTTTTTAATTTGACAAACTTAGTATAGAGTTATTGACATATTTTTACTGAAAGCTATATAAGTAATTTAATAATAATTGAATAGAGCAGTAAATTGAAAACATTGTCATGAGATATTGTTTTTTTTTATTTCGCAGTTGCTATTCTACTTGGACTCCTTAATTGTACTGGCATTTTTTTCCTACAAGGAAATTACTTGATAGCTGGCATTTGGCAGATGTTAGCTGGTTTCGTAGTGTTAGTATGTGAAGCACCATGCTGCTGTTTCTTCATAGATTATGTTCAAACCTTTTCTGATAAAATGGAGTCTCGTCCTTATTGGAATAAAGCAATTTTGTATGCTGGATTGGCTCTACCACCATTCTTCCTTTGTTTCTTTAGTTTTGGAACTTTGTTTGGAAGCGGTTTAATATTTTGTACCGGAGTACTCTATGGAATGATGGCACTTGGAAAAAAAGCGTCAGCAGAAGATATGCGGTCGTCGGCGGCAACTATCGAAGCTGGTTTAGGACAGTCTAACGTGCCGCACTCAAACCTCGTATCGAACATGCAGCCCACCAGCATCACGACGCCGCCTAAAGCAGTTTACTGACCATTTCGCTATAAATAGAATTTTAATGCTGATGCATGCTGACATTTGAAAGAATTTAATAGCCAATTCCGAAACTGCACAACTGCAGTTCAATCGATGTATCAATAATTAATTTATTGACCGATTTTTGCTTGTCGGAGCATTAATTGCTTATTTGATGGCATAATTTTCCTTTCTAGTTTTGATAATTTTGGTTTAGTACATTATTTATTTATATTAACGAAGTATTTAGCATGATATCTAAAATCTCTTGCATCAGGTGTCAAAGCCAATGTTTTTGATGATATAAGCCACTAAAGATTTCAATTTCACTGCACAGAAAGCTCTAAATGGGCTATTTCTATTTATATTATAGTTTTTAGGGAAAATGAAGCTGCTCGCAAATTAATAAATCTGTCTAAACAGTATTATATAGACTTCAATTGCCAAATTAAAATGATATGCCTATGTTGCTGCTGAGTTGCATGATTTTATTTCCTCTAAACTTCTTTGGCAAAGTATATAGGCCTTATTAATCTGTTACCCTGTCACAATTTATGACCTATATTACTTTTCCGGTCATACAATATGTTAAAATGTCCAGAATATTTTTTGATATTCCTGGTGTACAACCAGAAAATGTGTGAAAAATACATTACTACACAAGGCTGTATGTTTCATACATACTGATGCAGGATTAAAAAATCTAATCCATTTTATTCTTCACTATGATCTTAGAAACTGAAAGTGAACTTTAATTCATCAAAATCACATAATGTTGTTGTGTACAACATGTTATGTGCAATGAATTTTAGTTTTTCATTGTAATAAATGGAGATGAGTTATATTACATTGCGTGGCAGTTTATAAAACCTAAAATTGTAAGTACTCTAAATTTAAAGAATGGAGTTAGGTATTTTAGCTAAGAAAATATATTTTCCCCATTTCTAGTGAATTTTGTCTTAAGTTTTTCATTAAAGAATTATATATTTAGATCTCATTTAATCATGGCAGGTTTTTAACAAATTGTTAGCTGGTTTATTAGACATTTTAATTCTATTGTTTCTTAATCTACAAGCAAGATTAATAACAAAAACAATAAAAATGTAAACAACAAAACAAATGCAGTATGGTAATCATAATTAAATGTCAGGTGTAATATTAAATATTTATATTCTGTTTAGGTTTATGATGGTTTTCTACATCAAAGATTCTAGTTTCTGCTCAATATTGTTTTAGAGAAATGAAATTATAATTTTTTTCATTCTGAAAATGGGCAAATATACGAATATCTGAATTCTTTAAAAAAGTGTATTGAGACTGTATGTTTCTTATTACTAATTTCCAAACCTGGTGGCTCCATCTGTATGAACATTTCTATAGCTATTTTATTTTCACTTATATTTCTAATAATAAATATCAAATCTGCTCGTTCAGCTCGAGTACAATTGAGATTATCCATATATCATCATGCATCATCTAAAATTTTAAGTTTACTAAATTTTTCTTAACTTTTTAGTATTGATGGAAAATGTTATTGAAAAAATATTCCTTCGCATAAAACAACCTTACTTTGGATAACTTTTATGAAGATTGAATTCATCCTCAAAAGCATTTTTAAATTTTATATTTTCATCAAACTAAGTTTTAATTTAAATGTTTATCACTACACATACATGGATATTGATATAGATTTTTTCATAAATCTACAGATTCTGCACAATTATTTCCTATATATATATAATTACCAATTAAATACATTATGATAATAAAAATGATAAGAATAGCATTTTAATAATTTATGTCTTTAATAAGCCGGCCTATCAATTTTATTACAGTAAGTAGACATTTTCTGTTTATAGTTGTTATGAAATATGTTATATTTATTTAAAATATTTAGTAGTATTAAAGTAGAATATCTGTTTAAGATTTGAATATTCATACATGTGCATCTGACCTATATACATTTCATAAATTGATATTTAACAATATTCAACTTTAAAGATATAAAAAGTTAAATATAGCTTCTAAATATTTTACCTAAAAAATAAATGTATCTAGTGCTACTGTAAAGATGGTTACATATTTGAATTATAGCTGTTCTTGTTATTTATAAGCTGGTATATAATAATAGTGGGCAGTTTATGAATTGATTAATGCCCAACCAAGTTACACAATATTTGATGATGACAAGAATGTTTAAACTATATGACAAGTAATTTTTAAAATCTTTATCACTTTTTTTCTATTCCATTTAAAAAATGACAAACTACACCCTTTCCAGACCTTGTATCAATATTGTAAAAATTACATATTGTAAGTGTACAAAATTAATGTAAAATTAAATTTTAATTGATTAAGAAATTGCATTTATTTTGGTGATTGTATATTTTTAATAATTATCAATATTTTTATAAATTAATGACAATCGGCAAATATTCGAGCATAAATTATTACATCATGCAGATCAACATTTTTTTCTTTTTGAAATCCAATATCTTGTTAGCAAATCAACAATGTACCTACTTTTAAGCCATCAAGGATATTAAGCAAAAGCTATATATCTATATATTCCATCAATATAAAAAATGTAGTATGTCGCCTTTCAAATGGTTAGAATTATTTAATTATGCATCATTTTATATATAGATACAAATTAAATGGAAATTAATATAGAAAATTATCAGTGTTAAAAATTCTTCATTTTTGTATTATATTATTTATGGGTCATTTAATTGGATTTAGCTATTTTATTATTAAACTTGTTCTTTAACTTTACATATACAATTGTATAATAAAATAAGAATTTTACATATTATTCTATATTTTGTATTTATCATGTTATACATGCCAGAAAATTGATTTCTATTATGTTGTAGTTAAAATGAAGTTTTTCCAATATTAAAATATTTTTTTATAATCACTATTAGATCCATTATAACATACTTTGGGATATAAATATCATTATAAATACATATTAGTATTAAAAGCATTTATTAATGAGGGTTAAAATATAAATATACATACATCTACAGTAATAATAAGTGATTTAATAAAAGAAATTTTATTTATATTTAAGTTATTAATCTACAGAAATAGATATTTAATCACCAAATTACTTTATTTGCTGAAATTAGTGTGATATTTTTCCAGTGCATAGCAATGTGTCAAATTTAGAATTTTAAAATAAGTCTTTGAATAAAAAATTTACAGTAATCTTTAAACCATGACCTCTCTGTTGATTTGTCTATGGATACATTGAACAGGAAAGGTCTTCAATTTAACTGCTAATCTTAGATTTAATGATGAATTTTAGTAGCATCCTTGATGGATTTGCGAGTTGGGATGTGTCTGCATCTATTCATTGGGGACCTTTTTTTTTAGGACTTTGGTTTATAAACTTCATGTTTATGAAAGAAAATCCTCATTAGGAAAAATGTTGCTACAACACAATAGTATTTTAATGATTTTGGTCATTTTGGATTTTTTTTGTGATGATATCTATAGTTTAATGATTTTTTTGAAAATATCCTATTGTTTTATAAAGGTGTTTCATGGAAAGGAATCTCACAGTTGTAATAAATCTACAGAATCTATTACAACTGTATGATTTCAAAAGACAAACATTAACAAAAAAGTTAGCAGGTGTTGAATGTATGAATAAAAAGCTCATGCATACAGAAACATTCCAAATCTTATTGAAAATGGTCTGATTGTGAAATTTTAATTGTAAATAATTAATTAAAACATTATGAAAAATTTCTACTGATTATGAACTCATTAAAGTTCTATTAAAAAGTATTATTTAGGAAATTACAGACTAACAACTTTTTAATTATTAAGAAGAAAGATAATTTTGTAAATCTTTAGTTGTCACAGTAACAGTTAAGCCGATATTCCATTAAAAGGCCCTAGTCTCTAGACAAATTTCTGTAGGTTAAAATTTGCTCATACATTAATAATTACTTGTGTAAATTAATTTTTTAAGGTAATATGAGCCAGAAATTTATACCGAATAAGAGTGAATGTTTTTGTCAAGCTTTCTTTTTAATTAAATTAATTTATTTCTACTGCTCACTTGATATTTTCCATTATTTCTTTTGGAGTAATGCTATAGAAACAATTACTGTTAGATTAACATATATACACAGGTAGTTGTATGATGAATGCTGTTCAAATTGTTGCATCAATGGAATGTTTAGTACTATAGTGTAGATAAATAAAATTGTTTCTCGTCTGTTGTCGAGCTAATGTTACTTTATAGGAGACATATCTGTAATAAATGTATGTATATTGACAATATATTTTCATTAAAATACATATTTTATGCCCTTGCTGGTACAATAAAGTATATAGATAGAAACATGCCCATAGTGAAAGGAATAAAACCAAAGAAAATTAAAGCTTTATGATATGAAATGTTGTCACTGTGCTGGTGTCAATTTTTTTTCTTGCAGCAGAGGCACAGGTTCCCACATTATCATTTTAAATTGAGGATCTTAATCTGCATGTGGGAGATTACGACCACTCATGTAGGTTAGAACATACCAAAGCAAGTATAAGTGATTTAACTTCGGTGTTTACTTTTAAGTAATTTTAAGTTGTATAAAACTATAATTGGATGAAATGTCTTATCGCAAGACACGCTGCGAGGAACTAGGCAGTAAAAATTATATGTAAGCATTAGCATTTTATAGGATATTTGAAATATAGCACTATTATTTTCGTCCGAGTCATTGTGCGATTTAGCTCCGCTGTTTAATATTACGTTGCGCGCGCTAGGTGCCCTGGTTCGAATTTATTTCTAGCATTTGGTTTTTTTTTTCCTTTTGTATTTCATTACTTTCAAACATTTTAATTAATTCATTGTTATTTGTAATATAATCAGTAATACTTCTATATTAACAGAAATTATTGTTTAATAATTTTAATATGTAACTTCGAAAAGAATGGAATAGCTTTTAAAAATTTCAGAAAATATTTGCTGGAACACTATTTGAAAATACAAATAAAGAAATATCTATGCAAAAAGAAAGACATTTTAAAAATTTTGTTATGAGAAATAATGTTTGAATGTTGTCTTTTTTATGCATGCAAATTATGCTATTCATTATTGAAATAATAAAAAATACAATGAATTGTATTATAATAAATTTTGTGATAATGCCATCTATTTAAATATTCAACTACTCAAAAACAACATTATTTTTGTAGCAGTGTCCTGTATGTACAAACTATGTTTTTTTTATTTATTTAATAACTATCAAATTAACTAATTTCATTGTCATTATTCAATTCATAAAATATATTTACATATAGCAAAAGGAACTCCGTTCCAACCGGGTGTCGCTAAGATACCTCATTAGTTTTATATCGTTTTGCTACTTGGTGTATCACTATAGCTTGGAGGGCTCATAATTTTAAATATGATTTGTACACTCTCGCCTCTCTTTTGCTGACACCGTAGTCAGTTCCTCTAATACTATACTTTTACATCAATCCTTATTTCTATGGCTAAATCAACAACTTTCTCTACTTATTGCCATAAACTTACTAAATGACTGACTTTGTTGTAATTTGTGATTATAAGAGCTAATGGGCCCATCTTCAAACTTGTTAAAAAAGGATGGAACTTATCACATTTTTTCATTACTTTTTGGAAACCAAATAGTGTATTTGCGGTTATACTAATAAATTGGTTTCAAGAAAGATATGAGAAAAATAATAGAAGTATGTATTTAATTCAGAAATTACTACTTTGGCTCATTAATTTTGTAATGCTGTATTTTTCAAAAGCGAGTTTAACACTATAAGTAAATGAAAGGCACGAAGATACAATACAGATTGTATTAATAGAGACATGAGGTTCAAGTGTATAGTTCTTTAGTATTGACCTCTGACATATTTTAAGGTTTCACCTTAAGCCTAAAATGCCTAACCTATAAATTATAATAAACATTGTACACATAATTACAATGTAATGGGTGCCACCTGACAGCGTGTACTGAGAAAAGATATATAATCAAACTTAATGATATTCCCAATTAAATGTTCAGATAAATTTGACATAGTCTCCAGCTCTGACAAAGCTGATACAAATGATCACTGTTCTATAAAGAAATTAAAGTACCTGATGTCATACATTGAACTGGATTCACTTCCCACCTATATTTGTGCTTGATTTCTCATCTGATGTGATGAAACTTTGGCAGTAGGCAATATCTTAGTAATCTTAGTAAAATATTACGGGCTAAGGCTGCCTCAGAAATGGAACACTGTGCACTTCCCTAACCATTGTCTGCACATTGAAACATTTTCGCAGGGGTGAAAAAAAAGGATCCTAAAACCATCATAGAGAAGTCTCTATCCCAGTTATAATCACTGGTAATTGCCAGTGACTATAACTGGGATATCCCATGATATCAGTTAATATTATTCAGAAGATTGACTCGTTATATTTTCTTGAGAAAATTAAGTTTTCACAATGCCTGTCCTGATGCTTTTCAAATGAAGAAAAGAATACAACTTTTTATATATTACAAAGTGATCTTCGATGTGACACAAATGACAGATGACACCTATCTAATGAAGGATTCATGGACATTGATAATTAGATACACAAAATATGCTTTTAAATTTCTTCTTTTTATGATCCATCAGTTAAAAATGCAGCAAACAAAAAAATAAAAGGTTGTTTTACTTTTAATCAAAACAAATTATGGAACCATCCAAGTAACACTACAACATCTAATTCAGCTGTTATCAAATTACCATTTTATGAGGAAAATTCAAATTTCTCAATAAACACCGATATACATTTATTTTGAGGTGTTACAATTGGAGAAAACAATCCTGTAATCTTCTGTTTTTATGGTCCGAGAATTAAATATTTTTGGGTAGGTATTTAAAGTACTGAAAACTTCTGTTATGCTTCTACATTATGTAAATATAAAAATTTTGGAAAATCCAAGTGTACGCCTCACAGTTGTTAAATTTTTACAAATATATATGTATTAGTACGAATGTAATTCGTGCATTTATATTAGTCTATAAGTACATTAGGAGTAAGATGAAAAAATTTTAAATAAAAAAAATAGCTAGATATTCATAAGGCGAGAGTAGAGCACACTACCTCAGTGCTCCTCTTATGAGGCATGCAAAAATAGAACCAAAAGAAATATCAGCTTCATCAGAAATAAATAATAAAATAAACAACACAAAATAATGAATGATAAGATTGAGACATTTTTAGTTCTATTATTTTTGATTAAAAAATGTTAGGTGCCATTTTTTTTAACTCGATACAATAGCACACAAGCGTTGTGAACAAACCAAGTCTACTATACTATATAAATACTAATAACATTTAAACTATCTTGAATTAGACCATGATCTTTAAAAGGACTTAGTTTAGGATAATACTAAAGCGTTTGGAAAAAAATGGACTAGATCAGTTACATTTTTTGGGAGTTATCATGACTACGTGAGTATGGATACATACAGACACACAGACGTCCATGGAATTATCTTGTTAAACATCTTTTTCATCAATTTTAAAAGCAAAATGCCTTTTAAAAATGTCATAAGTGTTGAAACTAGTGTTTTTCCTTGATATTGGTGTGTAAACATTATTATATAAGTGCGATAAAAAATAAAAATACACTTTTAGTTCAAAAAATCCCTTTGATTTTCACTCAAACATTGATGAAAAATAAAAAAATTCAAGTGGCATTGGAGTTCCTCATATATATGGCATTTGAAAGATGAAATTGAAGAAAAAATAGTTTTTAAGATTTATGGTTTGAAAAATCTTACAAACATATATATTAAAATCTTTCATAATTGTTCTGCAACTTACAAAGATGAGCCGTTTGAAAAATTATTAAAAAATTGTCTCTTTTAGTTTCTCTCCATGTACAATGAATTGGATCAACACTTTAAGGGTTCAGTACATAATGAGTATTTGGCATAATGCATATATGCATTTCCCCTAAATTTTTCAACACTTGAGAGTGGCAATAAAATAGAAATATCATTGAATACCATTGGTTTGATGAAGAATGTACACCCCAATTAGTATTTGATCTATTGTTTATGAAAATACTGACAATATTCAATTAATATCAAATTTCTAAATCTCCATCAAATAAAATTACAGACAAAAAGTATACATACTTTAGTTGTCATCTTCAACAGTCAAACTTTAAAAATATAATCGTGATATAAATTATAGCTGTAAATAGACATTTTTATTATTCTGATACGTTATTAATATTGATGAATTATTTTGGCAAAAGTAAATGATGCTAACGAATAATTTTAATAGTAAAATTTAAATCTCCAAGTTCCATGGAAACATTTTATTTCAAGATGTCTTTAACACCACAAAGTTTTAGGCAAGAATGGTGAACGTTAACACGAAATAGTTTGTGTCAACCTCGGTGTGGCACTGTACATACTACATAAATTGATACACATGTACACAACATATTGTTTAACTAAAATAATGATAATCTTGTCTTGATAAAGAAAAAGTAATTAAATACGAAAACACAAAAACATAGTTCTCGTAAATGTCGGTGTCATGACATTACTTTTCCATCAAACTTGATTCTTCTTCACAGCGTCGCGACAAACGGAGTCCGGATACATCACTCCCCCCCTGAGACCGTTCTATGGGCGATAGTAATCAGGGAATCTAACTGTGCGTCCTGAACATGTTCTTTTTATATTTCTATGTTCCAGGTTTTGTTCTAGGACTGATTTAGGCTCTCTGGTAGCGGTCTGGGCAGTATTTAGTAATTCGTCATCGACAGTGTAGGCCGGTTTTATTCTTTCGATTGATACTGTCGTTCGTTTTCCATTGACTAAAATGGTAAAGATTTTGTCTCCTCTTTTTAATACTTTGTGTGGTCCCGTATATGCAGGTTGAAAACTGCTACATATGGTGTCCTCTCTTAGAAAGACGTGAGTTGTTGTAGCTAGATCTTTGTAAACAAAGGTAGTGCGTTCGCCAAGACCTGATGCTGGGGATGGTTGGAGTTTTCATACAAATGAGCAGAGTCGGGCTATATAGTCCGAGATGTCCGTCATTTTAGTAGGGCTTGGACTAATAAATTCTCCTCTTTTTCTTTATCAAGACAAGATTAGTCTTTATACTATTATCCCGAGTGAATAATAACTTTTCTTTTTGATTTGTTTCTTCCTTTTGCACATGCCTTTTATACATGTACAAAATCAAACCAAGCCAAATAATTGAAATTTTATTACATTTGAATATTTTATGATTTGAATATCATATATTACTTTATATGACATTTAAAAATTCTTCAATATTATCCTAATATATAATGTCACTAAAGTTTAAAATATATTTACATTTCAAACAAAATCCTAGGTTCAGTACTAAGTGAAATTGACAGGTTTTTGGCTATAAAAAACTTAAAATATACCTTGAATATAATTTTATTTTTGCACAATAAATACCATTACATATATCTAATACTATTTACTTGCAAAGTATGACTTTAAAGTTGTTTATTTGTAAATAAAACACAAGTAAAATTTTTGTGGAATCTCGATCTATGGGAAATCGGCATACTTTTTCAGATTGAAAAACATTTTTCTTTTGCAGTTTTCAGTTTGGACAAGTTGCAGTTCTTACGTTTTTTGTTTGTATATCGCTCCTGTAATTGTACCATGTCTTTGTATAAGACATTGGTTTTTGTCAGATTCTAAATTAATAGTTGGTGGTTTCAAGTTCGGTTGTATTTTACATGCTTGTTCTGATAGTGCCACGATAATTCCCGCAGAATCGACATGTGCTGATCCTTTTGCTTCTAAACAAAGACCTTGGTGATCAGCGAATAAACATCCAGTTACATTAGGCGTAGACATTACTTCTTCGATTACCTTATCTAGTTCTTTCTCCATATTCGTTAATACAAAAGAAAATTTCAATTTAGTATACAAGTTTTATGTAAATTATAAGAACACTTGTCAAATAATTAAAAAACAAATGGACATTAAACAAAAGAATGACTAAATCATCATAAAATCATCTGTCTACTCGACAGCTCATGAGCTCAGCAAATTATCAATATTATCTATGAATATATTCATACTACTCTATGGATTATCAGACACCAAAGACTAAATAAATATAATAATAAGAACAAAGGAGTAAATAGATAGACCATTATTCATAGGTACATAGAACAATAATAGTAAACTATCAATAGAACTGGTTCTTAATTAGAAACATAGAGACTGACTAAATAATAGAATCATAAGACCACCGAAAATTTTCGAAACTAGTCCATACATGTGTTTCTTAGTAGCATCTGTGCAATTGTATTTGACAAAAAGAGACAAATATAGTTTGTTTTTTCCTCAAAAATAAGCTTACACCCATGAAGTATCAAGTGTACTTCTTGGACATGTTTAGCATGTATTTAGTTAAATTAAAAAAAAATGTGTTGTAGTACTCACAGTTTATATTGCTGTTATATTTAATTTGGTTGTATGTGACAATATGGTAAGCAAGAGTATTTTCTGCACGTTAGTGGTTTTGATTTGCATCAATTTCACATGTTTCCTTTGATGTTTACGAAACACAGTGAACTATCATGTCCCCAGTCCCTAGGAATATCAAGATGTTATATTTCGTGTCAGGGTGCAATTCTCATTCAGGACGTTTGCAAAATGACATCAAATACATATATTATGAAAATATAAAAATTAATTTAAAAAATACAAAAGTAATTTTTTGTGTTAGCAACATATTTTCAATAATAATGATTACTTTTCATAAGAAAAAAAACCGCAAATTCCGATGTTTCTTAAAAAAATGTTATTTGCCTTTAAGTTTTAGAGAAAAGCTCTAATGGTATTTAATTGTTTTCGATTTTGATAATTTTCAAAATTTATTAATAAACTTTATCTAGTTTCAACTGTTTTATCCACCTGTTAGGCTCTGAATGAATTATAATTCCGTAATGGTTGTTTTTGATCCCGATCCCGCTCTATATTTTATTTGTAACACTATTATTATTTTAACATTAGGTCCCAATATCGACCTTGATTATTTCTTGGACATAGCAGTGGCTATTTTTCTGGTTTCATTCCTTTTTTGCGTTTAAAAATTCTCCTATTTCGTATTCCAACAGGTAATTCTACTGCCCGTAAAGGACATTGCTAAGTTTTGACTACGAAGCAATTCCATTTGATATGTATAAAAATATTCAGTTTGTTATATATGTTTAAAATGTAAAAAATAATTCTGATTTTGCGCTATTGTAATATTGAACACAGATTAAAGCTAACGCTAAAATAATTGAAACCATAAGCTTGTAAAATAAAAATAAAAATGTAAAATAAAAATTATAATGTCAATAAAGTGCAAACAAGAAACAAATATCGTCGGTAATATGGTTCAAACAGTCATCATTATTTTTCTATCTTTTTTTCATTGTCTTTGTGCAATACATTTATTATTTAAGTTATTCCCAATTTAATTCTTGAAATACTTGTAAATAAATATTAAGTGAATAGTGACAGATTTGATATGAAGCGAATCAGAGAGCTATCAAAATGTAATATTTTGACTAGGACCGATATCTGAATATTAATGTAGCTAGATAATATATAAGGTATTCTCTTTGGATCCGACAGCATTATATTGATATTCTTCAAAAATTTGATAATATGTTACTGCACAAAATATATTAAAAAAAAAAGCAAAATATTTTCGAGACATTTTTCATTTAACTAAAAGGAACATTCTATTTTTTTCTTAGCATTTTAGAAGGATAAACTACTATGCGAGTCACCAGAGAGCAGGTGACCGCCGCCGCCCATGAACACTCGCAACTCCGTCAGTGCGTTGCAAACGTTTTGAACAGGAATAGAATATTTGATAGACGGAGGATTGGGTGATGAAGGGGTAGTGTGGTGATGGAAGAGGGAGTGGTGTGACTGAGGGAAGTGGAGCTATGAAGTAGGTAATGCATTACCGGAACTCTTACTCGCTGGATGAAATGAGACAGTGAAAGCTGTTACTTTATATCTATATTCTATGAGAGTCTGGTATCTTACCGGTCAAACAAGACCAATTTCGTTCTGCAGTCATGCTCACCACAGCATGGCTGAACCACATCGATTACAAAATCACACTGGAGTCATCTTGATGCATTTCCATACTTAATAAATATAGATATTAAGTGATGTGGTATATTACGGCAGTCTTTAGATATATAAATATGTAAAAAGTTTTAGGGTGTCTATCTGTCAAAGCCTGTCCAGCTTTGCGCAGGGGCGTACGGGCACGCGCACCCAGAGTCCTCGAGTAGCTGACTGTCGCAGTTACTCCTTCCAGGGATGACAGTATCCTTCTATCCTATCCTTCCCACCCCAAAATCTCAATATCCTTTTGACCTCCCATCCTTCTTGCTCCCTATCCCTCCTACTCCCTCCAAAATTATGTATGTAGAACGATTGAAAGATAGTTTGGGTGAAATGAAGCAGTATGATTGTTTAGAACATGACGAATTATGGAAGGTGACGAAATCTGTATTAGTAGACAAAGCAAAAAAGGTATATGAAGTGAATAAGAGAACAAATTGTTAACAAGAAAGATAATGAATAGTGGAATTTCTAAATGAGGAAAGTAGTCAGTGAAAAGAAGAAAGCATGGCTGGATTTACTTTCTGCAAAAGCCAACCACAGAGTGCAAAGAAAGAACATCTTGAAAGATAAACTAAAAGATGCTGAAAGAACGTATATAGATGCAAAAATGAGAGCCAAAGAATGTGTGAAAAAAAGAAAGAACTAAATAAAAAACGCTATGATAGGACATTCTCGGATAATTTCCGGGAAAACCAAAAATTTTTTGGCATATGGTAAAAAAAACATGGAATAATTCCGAGACATCATGTACATAAGAGATTAGAGACGATGATGGACATTTACTGAATGAGGTGAATAATGTGAAAGAGCGCTGGGAAAATTATTTCCAAAGCGTTTTTGCACGTGAGGATACAGTTTAAGATGACAATGTTACTGCAACTGAATATAATTGATGATGGAAATGAAAGTGAAATTACAATGGATGAAATTATGAAAGCACTAAAACGTATGAAAAATGGAAAAGCTGCCGGAAATGATAGAGTTTCGTCAGAGATGATGAGGGGCGAAAGGGATATAGTGGCAAGCCTACTGTACCAGCTCTTTAATAAATGCTGGAAAAGCCATAGAGTACCTAATGACTGGTGTAAAGCAGTCGTTGTATCCCTTAATAAAGATGAAGACTCACGGCAGGTTTGCACAAATTACCGCGTTATAAACCTCCTTGGCGTCGTTGGCAAACTATATGCGAAAATCATTATCTTAAGAGTTGCGAATGAGACTGAAAACAAGATTTGAGGCGTACAAGCGAGGTTTAGAAGAGGAATAGGGTGTACGGACCAAATTTTTGATAGAGTATTAAAAATAAATGATCTTTAGAGAAACTCTATCCGTGCATGGGGTGAGTAGCGGGTTGGTACAGGCACTGCTATCCCTATATAGGGGTGCAGTGCTCGCGTCAGAATAAATGGGGCACGGGGCATACATTGACTGGTTTGACATCTGCAAGGGTGTGAAACAGGGATGCGTAGCTTCGCCGTAACTATTCAATCTATTCATGGATAGCTGTCTGTAGGATTTGAAGAAGTATGAGTGTAGACTAAGGATGGATGAGCTGTCTGTTAAATGTCTCCTTTACGTCGACGACCAAGTAATTCTTGCGCGGTCGGCGTGCGGGCTGCAGGATATGGTAAATAAAATGAATAATTAGCAAGAATAGGAGTAAACTTGTTGTCGACTGGAACACTCCCAATCTAAAAATGTTGAACGCGAGAATTCCGTGGCAACGGTCATATAAATACTTAGGTGTCACGCTCGATAAAAAAATCCACTTTCGAGAGCACATCGCGCGTGTTAGGAAGAATGCGCTTTTCTACACAACAAGGCTCGGAGCCATGCTTGGTAGAAAAAGCAAATTATATAGGCGCAATACAAAATGTGCATTAGGACGGTGATGACGTACGCGTGTCCAGTATTCGCTCACGCCGCTCCTATAGCACTACATAGGCTACAAGTAATACGGAACAAATTCTGTAGAGCAGCAACGGACGCACATTGGTGCGTTCGTAATTCCATTCTTCATAGAGATTTGGAACTCCCCACCCTTTGTAAATATATGAAGGACGCACCAAAGCGATTTTTCGACATCGCGGGATCACATCCCAATGCGCTCCTTCGCGCGGCGGTCGACTATCAACCGCCGCCTCCCACCCACTTTATCCGTAGGCCACGGAACGTACTAATTGATCCACCTGACGCTCTTACAGCAGCAGTTAACAGTCTCAATGACGTCAACGACACGCATGACTGACTTAGAGTAGGTCTATTCGTTAGTTAGGTCATCACCCTTACTCCACTCGGCCGCCGCTGACCGCTCCCGGCTGGGCAGGAGGAATGGGAACCGACCCGTAATGGTTTCCGGTGACGTCTATACCGAGACGACACCCTTCAGGAGTCGTCCATAAGGCATGTCACGCGCCGTCGGCACTCACACGTGCCGTCCGGCCGCGCTCGGTGAAGCTATAGAAATCGTCCGACTGGTCGCCAGACTCGTCGTTTGACTACATAGCATAGCCGAACCACCAACTTCACCTTCAGGGGGACTTTTTTAGTGGGTTTTAGCCCCACATTACCCACGCGTCCGGGCGCGAGGGTGTGCGGGATAGACATTTTTTACCCTCTCCACGTCGCAAGTGGGAAACAAAAAAAAATATGTCCATTTGTTTAACAACTGAGTGCCATTTAGTAGATAGTGATACAGTCCCATTGCTGTAGAAATATTGAGATTTCTGATCAAAAAACTGCGATAAGTAGTTTTGACAGTCCTCTTTTAATATTAACCTAATATTACCTATAGAATTCTGAAGAGACCGAAACAGGTGAAAATCTGAGAGTGCAAGGTCAGCGCCATATGATAGATGCATTGACACGTACTTCCTAATCAAACTCTTTCAACGTTTGCTGAATGACTAAACACATATGTGGTTTCGCGTTGTCATGGTGAAAATCCACACCCTCCTGTCGATCGATTCCGGCGATTTTTTTCTCTTTCTAGTTTAAATCTCAGCTGTTGACACTAGAGATCGAAATTGATGGTTTTGTCGGGCGGTAAAAGCTTAAAATTAAAAGCCGCGTTATATGCATTTGTATATTCGCATATGCATTTGCTTATTTTAACCATTATCAGCGGTAATAGTATATTTTACCTAAGATCTAGTTATGATGCATATTATCGGTACACTTACAATATTTTTTAACTCACCCTGCGTTCCGAAATGCTATCAAATTTAATAACAGTCACAAAATATACACGGAAAAAAGGAAAATGTAAAAATTACAGTTTATAATGTAATAAGTGGCGCTTCACAAATGAAACTGCAAAAATTACAGTGGAAAATAACATTTTTATGATTTAAATTTTAAATACTAATTATTACACTTCGGAACGCAGTCAGTTAATTTTAATGTCATATAACATTACCTATTAACGCCTATCAAAAAATATTTTGTATGCTGCTTTTGAAATAAAAAAAATGAATTCTTACTTTTCTCCCCAATTTTTGGTGAGAAAAATTTTCTCACCATACCAATTTTCGTGCATATTTCAAGCATTTTTCATGCATATTACAAGCTTTTTGTGTTGTATAGTATCCGGTCTTTGCTTATGCCCTTCCAATCCCATCATACTCATAGTATCAAGTTATTGCGAGTTAATTCGGGTTTCGTTATAGCCTGTGGAGTTTGCTTGCCTTTTGACTATTATCTTTTTCGCACGTTCTTGTCGTAGGTAATCCATTTTTCTTCACCGTTGATCAATCTTTTCAGAAACTCCTTAAAAATCACGCTTACAAACGACTACGTTTCTGACAAACAAATACGATCTGTCCTCAACATTGTATGTTTCATTAGTATACATAATAATAAAAAGTATTATGGTTATAATCTGTTACATTTTCATTATAATTTTATATTATACATTAAACTTTCATTGCCACATTCACAAACTTTAAAAACCGTGGTAAAGTTGTACGAAACATACAGTAGATGGCGTCATCATACAAAATCTTACATCGGACGATAGGTATGTCAATCTCCAGACCATAGATGAATTATTTTTAGATAATAATTATTTAGAGGGAAAAATGTGGAATGGGATTTTTTAGGGGTGTTATATTTTTAGGGATTTTTAGAACTTCAAATACGTATTTTTTTTTATTTCAAATTGAACTAAATAAAGGTGTAATAGTATAGACCATGGAATAATTCAATCTAGCAACTCATATTAAGCTATTGCATAGCTTTTATCGCGGGCTTTGAGCGCGGCGACCGAATCAAGAAATTCCGTAACGAAAATAAAACCTAACACCCCCCACTCCGCCTACCATGTAGCTCGGCCGAGCGTTCGCTTAACGTGTACGTATATGGTACGACTGCTATGGTACGTAAGCAGCTGTTTGTGAGAAAGTATATATTGTATAGGTATCTATCATATCTTTATAATGCCATACTTGCCGCATGTGGCCCGTAAGAATACATGTAGGTATACATGTATACATAAGTGTACCTATGTACAACAGTGAATAGCAGTTGCTGGTGAATAGCTATACGAGTAAAATTTGCGTATAAAGTGTTTTAAATATGAATAAACAAAGTGCATTTATTAATGAAGAAAGTGATTAAAAATTTGAATTAATATCAAAGAAAAAAAAATACTGCATAAATAAATAAATAATTATAATTGCATAAGTTGATAAAAAATGCTATGCAATAGCTTTACCGCGGCAGTCCCCGAGTGCCACACATTTAATTTATTTTTACACGCTTTTTATTAGCTTCACTTGTATGTTTGTTTGTTTGTTTGTTTGTTTGTCTGTAAGTTTGTCTGTAACTCTCCTTTGGACTAAGAGTGAGTGGGGGTAAAGTGAAAGGTGTTTGACAGAGCAGCAGTCCCTTATTACTGTAAGAATATCTCACTAATTCGAGTACGATTGTTGGCCGAGCGGTCTGAGGCGCGCGTCTTCAATGACATCAGCCTTCGGATTCACCGATCGTGGGTTCTACTCCCGTCCACGCCGGAATTTTTTTTTTATTTTTTCTGCAAATTCTACGATTGTAGCCGTACATCCAACTGTAATTGATTCGGAGAAACTTTACTTCTTCTTTGTGACGTTGCAACTCCAATTTTAAAAAATTTCCTTAAAATAAAATGATTTGAATTATTGTAATTAAATTTATATTTTATTTTAAATTCAACATCAAGTGCACACGTCAAGACTGGATTGGTTCTCGAACTTATAACAGTAAATTTTCTCTTCAAGTCGAAGCTAATTTTACTACTCTCCACCCTCTGTTAGAAATTCATTATACTATCTGCATCAACATTAAATTTTAGAATTTCACACCTCAAATTTTATTACGTTGTTCAAGAAGAATTTTACATTCATGCACCCTCTGTTGGAAATTTATAATACTATCAACGAGAATTTAAAGAAAAAATCTATAAATAATAAATCGAACTAAAAAGTTGAAAATAAATATAGTTTAAAAAAACATGCTTTTAAAGAATGTTGAACTAAAAAGTTAAAAATAAATATAGTTTAAAAAAAAACCAAAAAAATTCGCTTTTAAAAAATATCGAACTAAAAAATTTAAAAATAATTTTAAAAATAAAATTATGACAATAGTACATAAAAAATACTAGTATAATCGATGGAAAAGCGTGGGGCGCTTGATATACGATAATTATGACACAAAGCGCCCCACGCTTTTCCCTCAATTATACTAGTATTTTTTATGTACTATTGTCATAATTTTATTTTTAAAATTATTTTTAACTTTTTAGTTCGATATTTTTTAAAAGAGTGTTTTTTTAGTTTTTTTTATACGTACCGCCTTGGTCCATATACAAAGAACTCACATCTATGGCAATAAAAATGATCTCGAGTCGGAGTGGAATCGACTAAGTAATTAACATTGGACAAATATCTAGTTTGGCGCATTTTTATTGGGAGGTTTACAATGATGTTGATGTAGCTGGCTGTAGAAGGTTTGAAAATAGCGCAAAATTGGGACTGGCATTTGTCACGGTACCAATTTCAAATGCAAATAAATGCAAGTATTGAACGTGCGTTCTCGATGTATAACATTGTAAAGAATAAGTTGTGTAACAGAATATCGATTGAAATGTTACAAAATATGATTATGGTTCGATTCACACTGCAACGGAATGGTGGATCATGCACAACATTTCAACCATCCGCGAAAATGTTGAAATTAATTAATGTCAACATGTATGATTTAAAAACCAGAATCTAAAGAAAATGATTTGTTACTTGAAGTTTTCGAAAATTAATGAATAAAGAATTTAAAAAAACGATGTTACTGAATCAAATTATTTATTGATCGTTCGAAATTTATTATTTGTTTAATGATATTTAATTATTTATTTTAAATGTATTGTTTATTTGAAAATATTTAATTATTTGTTTTATAAATAATTCAGTTTTTTTAAGGGAATCCCTAGTAATTGTAGGGGTTTTAGGGGTTTTTGATTGGGGCTTTAGAGAGACAAATTTTTGAGAGTTGCGAACTCTGACCTTTTTTTTGGCTAAGATCAAATCTTGGGTTGTTGGGTGTTGTAGTTATTGGGTGTGGATCAATTTAGTACACTTGCGTATCTTCGATGACAATGCGATAATATGGTACTATGGAGCAGGTCTGATGATGGAGTCGAAAGGTGGCAATAGAAACTCCTAAACTAAACAAGATAAAGCCATTGAGTTTGGGCTCATTTGTTTTCTTTTGGCAAACTTTCATGCATTCACGCATGCATACAAGAAATATTAAAATGACATATATTTTTTTATGGTTATTATACGGGATATGGAAATCTCATAAGTCTCTCATTCAAATGCGATGATAATTCATTCATATATGTGAATAATATCTCTATGTTGTGATGTACATCAATTTTCATCATGATCGGTCGAGCCCTTCTTGAATTATAACAGGACATACAGACAGACAGACATAAATTTAAAAAAATGGTGACATTGGGGCAGTTATTTAGAAAACGAATATCGATCACGAAATTTTATAAAAAATTGAATGTACAGACAGACGGCACAGATTTATATAGTAGTATATATAGATAACACCGGCTTTCATTTTCTTCAACTATCAAACGAGTGACATTGGCGGCAGTGACATTCCAGGTGAAATTTTTTGCATCTTGTGTGAACGTAATCTTTTTATTTAAATTTATGGTGCGTTTTTATTATGTACATACAAACTTTCCTCCAAAATTCTGTAAAAAGAAGTAATTCAGTTTTTACAGCTAAGTACTTATAAGGAGTCGTATTGTTCTAGGATTGATAAAGCAAATGTCACGAGTTTTTAAAAATAACGCCACAAGAACGTACAAGGACAATATATACAACAAACTAGCTGTGTCCGCGGCTCCACTTGCATGGACCATAGAATAACTTTTTGGGATTTTATTTTTATAAATAAAATAGAATTTTACATAGGTATAATACCCATTATATACCACAATATTTCAGTATTATACAATACTACAATATAACAACATATCAATAGTATATCGCAATAAATAAGAATAAAACAAATATTTTTAATATAGTTATACTCTTAGATATTTTACGTATGCGGTGGATTTCTTTTTTTTATTTCTTATCTTGAAAACGTATATCTTATTTTTTATCAAGGTCCAAAGCCTTTTTGTACACAACATTCCTCATTTTTTAATGGGCCAAATCGTTATCTCGCTCGTATTTTAAAGACAAAGATGTTTACTATGGGTCATCCTTAGAAGGTTAACATGTGTTATCACGTATTGTTTTGTAAGTCTTTTAAGGTATACAATTATGTAGTACTTTAATTTGACATATATCTTATGGTTTCCACATAGTAAGCTATTGAAGCTCCCCAAAAGCCTCTCTTTTTCAACTTGATTTACACTATCCTCACTCCTTATTTCGTACTTTAAGCAACAAAATATATCCTATAATCTGGCCAGATAACATAGGTAACTACAAATAATAAAAAAAGTTAATTGGATAAATCCTTCCTGCGTTAAAAAGAACATAAAAACACAGACATACAGAGAGACGTAGAATCTTATAATACGTATAGAAGAGAAGAGAGTATAGAGAGAAGAAAGTGATTAAACGTTCACAGAACCGAGGCCAAAAGCTATTTCATATACACGACAAACTCACATTATTCCTTGCTTATTTGTATGGATTACGGATATTATATCGGCTATTTGAAGACCTGACAAACAATAAAAGGGGAAAGTTTACGTGGAGTAACACGACGCACTGCTACGCCGCTAATGCTATGCTGCGTTAGTGTGGTCCGGCGAGACCGAAATATACGACGTCGGCAGTGCCACTGCGCCCCGGCTTAGAGCGTACGCGTCCACGCGCGAATTCGTTGTTCGTTGATAACGATACTGGAAATATAATTTAATAAATAATAAGATAAGAACTTTTCGATCAATCTATAGTTTATGATTTCAAAGCGACAATGATGATGTTTATTTTGGCGGGAATAGGGGCAACGACCGTGTTTTTGATAACCCTGGATTCTCTATGGTCCTCGCTGGAAATGATAACGTCGTATTTGATGCCCTATTTTCAACCCGGCGAAGTCCAGAGTTTGACTGCCAGATTCGGTTCCTGGGCAGGTACCTATATTGTTCTAAATCATATAGTGTTATTGTTACAGCCAAACAAAAATTAACAGTTACGATGCAATAGCAAGCTATCAATATTATTATTACATTTGTAAATAGTGTTCATGTTTTTTGTTAATATTATAATGAAAAATAAGAATATTAACAATAAAACTGACATATTACGTGATATCATTTTTAGAATTTCGTTTAAAAAATAACGAAGATACCTTATTTATATACACTTGGTTTGTATTATCACTGTGGTCTCTATCCTTTTAGTGATAAGGAGCTAATTTGGCAATATATAAGTTTACACTACAATATTTAAATAAATTTTAAGACATACATAATGTTAAACTATAATTACTGTATGGTATTTCGTACTTTAGATTTGTAGAACTATATGAAAATAGTAGAATACATTTTTGAACAGTTCCGCATCTATGACTAAGTTATTGTATTGAAATTCGAAGAATGCTCGAGCATGAAAACAATCTTATGTATTAAATATGAAATACGATTTTAGAAGTTAGTTTCTGATGTAATCACCAAATTAGATTTGTAAAAAAATAAACGTTGAAATGTACACCGAGTATAAAATCAAATTTCGCATTCCGAAGATTTTGTACAACGAAGACACTAGCTTCGCTCTTTCCGCAACACCTTTCGGCAGACTTTATTTATACGTTTTAAAAATTCCCCATTTCATTTTATTCATTACAAGATTTCGAATGCAGCAGCACGTTAGTGGGCATGTAAAATAGATTTTTGAATGTAGTGGTATAAACACCATTTTTTCGCTTCAAAAAGTCAAAAATTATGGAGTGCAATATTCTTAATGTGTCGCCTTATAAAAACATATGGTTTGATGTACAGAGTTTAAAAAACAATTTGACTTTTTTTAATGCTAATTTAAGACCACATCCATAGATTCGTTCTTAATATACAGAATGTGCACATACAGATACATAGGTCTTACTAACAGTTTTTTTTGACAGGCAAACTCTGAGGTAAGTTATGGTTTTTTTTTTTAATTTTGACACCAGCACGCTAAAAATGTTTAAGTACACACACATTGTTGATTGTACCTATTACCTACCGACATCGTGTTTACGTCTATCGTGTAAAATAAAATGAATAGATCTTTTATTAAGCAATGACGTCAGAATGAATATTTTATACACAGCGCTTAGCATTTTATCAGGGTCATCGATATTATTATATAAGAAGTATCGTCTATACAGACGGTTTTTTGCAGTCTTTTTTTCGACCCGTATTTTATACGCCGCGCATTACGAGTTATACAAATACCATTATAATGTCTAGAAAACATTATAGATATAATTTCGTGCGATTCCGCCACAAATATATTTTCATAGTTCTATTCATAATTTATTTTTGGTTGGACGTTTTTGATTTTCTGACGTCAACTGCCTAGTGTATGTTTGGAGGGGTAAACGATATTCGAAGTTTCGTAAATATGATGGGTGATGCAAGAAATAGCTTTCACCTCAGCAAATAGTCTTTGGCGTTGGTTCGAGGTATTCAAGTGTTTGCGCACAAAGAGATGTCGCGATTTGCTAATCGCAGCCGTAATGTTTGTTTCTCATCTTGGAGAAGTGCTCGGTGTTCTTACGAATTCCGCATATTTGCTTCGACGTGGTGATGTTTACGGTAACCGTAGATTAATGATACACAAAGGTATTATTGAAAAATAAATGATTCAAGTCTTATACGATAAGAATTTAACTCCGCTTCATATAATATTAATATCCGAGTAAAAATGCTGAAGTACAAAAACCAATGTCGAAATTGTAATCAACGGCCTGAGATAAAAAATGAATAAGTAAAAGGAAAAAAAAGGTATAATGTTTAACGTCTTAATTTAAATATGTGTACACATACTTAAATGAAATAGAAATAGCAGTTTGTGATCGTTTCTTGACCTATATGTTTTAGAATATGTTATAAAAATAAAAGAAATAATTTAAAATTCTAATTCTCAAAAATAAAATTCCTACATTTTGTGGAGGTATGTGATTTCTGTCTATCCCACTTGAAAACAAATGTGAGATTATATCATGCTTTGTTAATATACGAAGGCCATGCCTAAGTGTATTTTTCAACATTTAGTAAATTAAGAAAGAAAAACAGTTTTGATCTATGAATTTAAAAGCGTAGAAGTTATTTGCCGACGTACAGTACAACACACGAAATTCTGCCGATCTGAATTGTCTATGAATGATGCAATGCGCGGGTTCAGCGCTCCCCGACCTTTCCTTCTTTTTTTTTCGTGTTCCTATTTTACACCGTTGCGACTTCTGACTAACTTCACAGCGGCAAAGTTTCGTGCGTTGCACTGTACAGAACCGTTTTTTTTTTTGCATTGGACCTTTTGATGACTCTGGTCAAATCATAAGTTGTAAACGGAAACCTACGAAGGTTTATAATGTATGAAAATCCGTCAAGTGCCTGTTGGTCACGCATGCAAGCAGGCGTCATTGCAAACTCGTGTTATTTTTAATTGCACTATTACCTATTAAATTTATTAGGAATCTATTACTTTATCTTGACTGGTATTTCATCCTGTATTTATATCGCATAAAATAAAAGCTAATTTCTATAGAAATTCAATTATTTTTTCAATCGCATTTTATTTCACTTTATACCGATGGGAGGTATCAGTCTTTTAAAAATAATATCGTATCTTTCTTTGAGTCATGATGTTACCTTTACGTATTAAACGGGCTTAACAGGTGTAGAAATAAGGGATCGAGAGGCCTGCCATGAGCATTGTCGAGACCGGACGGACCGATAGATCGGACCGTTATGGATTTTTAAAGGTTTTAGGTGACTTAAGAAAAATGAACGTCTAGGATTTTTTTTTTAACACCTACTCTTATACGTGCTACTGCGACGAAAATAAATTGATTGTAGAATAGAAATAAAATAATATTTATACACGAAATAAAAATAATATTTTTCGTAATTCTATTATGGATAGCAGCAATTTATTGTATATTTTGATTGACCGATATTTTCAAGATTATTTAACAATTTGATTTCAAAGTGTGGAGTAGATAATCTGAAAAAAAAGTTACGTAATACACGGACTTATGAATTTGCAATATTTTTACACAATAAAGACAATTCCGCGCCCGGCCCGCGCGGCGCGGCGCGGCCTGTGTCGAGTGACATTCGACGCATCTTTTGGTATCGGCGACTCCCAGCTTTCGAAATAGTACTTTCACAACGTAATGTTCGATTGTTCGGTTGTTCGTTACATCACAATGACTGTCATATATTATCTTTGTACTAGCTTCCGCCGGCGACTTTGTCCGCGAGGAAATGAAAGATATTCCTGTTGTGATTCCATAACTTCATTTTCATTCCTTCCGCAACTTCATCTGCTAACTACGGGCATGACGAGTATGCTATATGCTGAGAATACGAACTATTTGAAATTTAGGATAAGAGGTTCTTGCATGATATACAAAGTAAACAACAGACAGAGTAAAACTGATTTGTTGTTCTTTTTTTTTGTAATAAATTATTTTATAGTTTAGCAGTCAAATAATTTACCTTTAGTCCGTTGAGTCCACTCTGTGAGGCGCACGACAATAAAACGTACACTATTCTGCAAGTTACACGCGTGCTGTGGTTTTTGCGATATTCGCGTGCAAACATATACGCCAGTTGTGTTTCCATTTCTTGTAGGATTACCAGAATTCACTCGCGGCGTCGTCTATATGGATGTAGAATTAATTATTTCGTAATTTATGTCGATTCCCATGTAGTTCGGTGCTCGATGTCGCTTTCAATACTGATCACGTTTCCAGTCGCCACATTATTCTAACACGAGGACGTTATAGAATTCAAATCATTCAATATGGCGGTGCATTACGTTGTCACAGCAAATACGACAAGTTGATAGCGATATCATAACGACAATGTTTTCTTAAAGTTGTCAGTTTTGTCGTATTTGCGTCATTTTTTTTGTATATAATAAATATGCCTACCTATGTTCCTTAAAACACTGAACTGAGCCGTTTTAGCTATTATATGGATTAGACTTTGCGCACATATATTTAAGCGAAGTAAGAAATATTTTTCATCGCACCGTGTCGAGATCGATTTCGTTACGCGTATTTGGCAGAAAGCTCGTCATTTGTGATGTATTCATTTGAGAACGGAACGATGTTACATCTAACTCGTTTAAACTATACAGCCAGAGGTGAATCCAGTAGGTCATTGGGGTCATGAGCCCTCTTGGGGTCGATTTTTGTTTTGTTATCGTAATCAAATTAGAGCTTGTCCTGCCTCGACCTCGACTGTGACCTCCCTACTTGTCACGAAGGCTAGATCCTTCTTTGTGTAAAGCATAATGCGAAAAAAGGCATTCGAAGCTGACTCAAGTCTGAGTCAATATGATTTGAGTTAGCGTAATTGCACAGCGGTTCTGCACTCCATCCAATACCGATCGGCTATTGATTCCGATCCTGGTCTCGATTTCGATGCTCACACCGGTCCTGGAGTCCATCGGTTCTACACCTGGACACCGAGAACAATAACCGATCGCCGTAAAGGTGAACGAATTACATCTATATTCACACGGACGTAAAGAGGGCAGATTATGTTTGTCACTAGCCTATATTCTAAGTAAAAGTTCTTTTATTCTATTTAAAACTTCATCTTAATCGGAAGTGTAGTTAATTAGTTCCATGAACTCAAAAGTTTAAAAGTCAAATACATTCGCAGATAAACACTACAAGCATTAATTTCCCTCAAGTGTTTGCAGCGTATAAATAAAATGTGTGGATGTTGTACAATCTAGCACGGCGGAATTCTAATTCCCAGTTCTACTTAACATCGAAGCGTTTGGACCGCGCCCAACAGTCGCCTCAGTGCTCTAACGTCACTGCGCCATGAGGACCGAGAGCCTCAACGCGGGTCGCCAAAGTCTTACATAATTTTATTTCTTTCTTGCCCAATTTTAATTTGTATTTTTTATATGAACATACAGAAGGAAAAAGAAACATGTGTATATTGCAGTTTGTAGCGATGTTTTTACCCTATTTACAATTTTATCCCAGAAGAAGAAAATCATGTTTTTATGTTATAGAAATGTTGCCAAATCTAATCGCAGCATAAAACATCAGATGTCCCAAAACCACACCGTCATGCAAACTTTTGAAACCGAAGGTTAACTCATTCGGGTTCTTCATATTCGAAAACCGCACCGAGGAACTGTAATGAACTTGTCTTACTGCCGCGGCCGCCTGCGCCGGCGCACTCGATGATTCCTAACGCAACTCGTTGCGTTATGCATCTCAGCGATTAAAGACCTAACCTAGAAACATATGTTGCATAATTTTACAAACGTATTGCAACCCTGCCTCTGATTATGAGTTCGCCTGACTGACCTCAACAGTAAATATATTTTATTTTATTATTAAACTGTAGGTACATTCTCGTAGATTGTTTTTAAACTCCTCAGGAGCCATTTAAGTATTACGTAAGCTGAATCTGTATAATTTATGACCCCCCTCCCCCTCGTCAGCAAAAGAAAGCAAAGCTCTTCCCCCTCGCCCCTCTGCTTACGTAAACATTGGTATATTTTTTGGTTTTTATGAGCAGCAGTTATCAATTATAGAAATAAAGAATTCTGAGACTATAAAGGAATTTATAGCACATTTAATATTTATTTACACAAACTGTTATATAAATATTGTACTCTTAACATAAGAACGTTATTTATTTAATTTATTTTATTAAAAATTTTGAGACAATTTCAACAGTGGTAAAATGGATCAACGGTAAAACAACTTAGATGCAAAAGGGAAGATGCATAACTGCTTACTATTTTATTATCGAAATGCAGTTCAAAATCATAATTGAAGTATGTATTCTGTCAAAGTATATTAATATTAATATGTATGTTTTACATTATACAATACCATTTTACTGTACCAGAGAAAAACAAGGGAAAAGATTATTTTTCATACGACGTTTAAATCGAAAGATCATAAGAAAAAGGTTCATTTTTCATATGATTAGAACGAAAAACGGTCATCTTGTTACCATAATGTACCGGATGGTATTTAGTTAACGTAAAATTTTATTATTATTATTTCGATTGAAACATACATTAAAGGAATTAAGTAAACTTAATAAGTTTTTTAAAGTTTAATAATACAAATGCTTCTAATTATTTTTATTATAAAACAGGTGACGATCCATTAAACATTAAAATATTTTTTGTTTGGACCCCCCCGCCCCCATGTCGTCAAAAGCAAGCAAAGCAAAGACCCTCCCGTCCCTCTTTGGTGCTTACGTAATACTTCAATGACTTCTTATGGCTTATTTTGTGATTTTTGCTAGTAGTTTTTGGTGTCGTTCAATACTTTGATGGTACAAAATTAGGTGTGTTATATAGTTTTTGCTAAGGATTAACGCTTTGATCACTACGGAAGAAACGCATAACAACTATAGATCTCGTCAATAAGTGCACGGCTCCGCCGCAGTAGACATCCGAAGTATTCCTTTACTTTTTATATCGAGCGATATCTCTATGCTCTGTATGCGAATAAGCCATTGATAAATTATTTTCTTAACACCTAGCTAAGTCTGCACCCGCGCCCAGGAGGACATAGAATGAATTTCTCAATTTTTTGTATCGAGCGATCAGCCTTAACCATCATCCAGATCTCAGTTTATTTTATAATTTATAACACGACATTACGATGCTTATTTCAGTCGTAAAATCTACCAAACGAAAAGTATGCGCACCGCGTGATCGCATGCACTAATATTTATTTTATTGTTTTATTGCGTGAGAGTAATCCAACACAAGTTTAAAATTGAGCTTTCGGTATAGAAATTGTTTTAACTCGACCTGTGTTAATCGGACAAAAGAAATATGTATTTTTTGTAGATTATACGTTTTTATTATTATTAGAATTTCCCGCTCATAATATTGAAAAAATTCGGGAAAATTTTCATATCCGTTCATTTTTTTTAAATCAAGTCTATAAACTTCGAGGTTTTGACATTCTAGGAAGCTATTCTACCTATTCTTATGACGATGTCCTATGTACATACATTCTTAATATGTATGTGTATGCAAATTTCTCATAACTTTTGAATAGATTTATGGATCGAAATGTGGTTTATAGCATTCGAAAGAGTTTCAATTAATTTAAATTTTGTGGAAATTTGTGCCGTTTCAGGGCTGTAAATAAATGAGTTTTTTTAAATTTTATTTTTTGATATCTGCTAAAGGTACAAATTGCTTTGTTTGATAAATATCATTATTCAAGAATTTAAGTTTTTTTCAATAACGTTCAAATTTATTGATAGATCGACTTTTGGAATCCATAATGTTTTTGCTTTAAAAATTGTATTAGCTGCCGCAAGCACAATTAAAATCGATTGATCTGCTTAAAAGTTATTATTGTAAAAATTAAGAAATAGGTTTTTCGAAGCCAGTCATCCTTTTGAAATGATTTCTAAGGGAATTGTACAATAAGATCGGGTTCGAAAAATTTGAAAAAAATTTTTACTCATCTTTCGTTGACCTTAAAAATATATTAACGTGCATATTTCGAGTGTTTTTAGTTTGTAAAGAACGTGAAGTTTTAGAGTCGTTCTGCAGAAGGTGCAATAGATTACAACAAATAATGTGCTATGGATTTCAAACACGGCGGTAGAGTAGTGGGACGCAGACCGCTACGAAGCATGGCATAAGGAGCAGATGAGGGATAGGGAAACTCTATAGAAACGCATTCTATCTCGTTCTCTCACAGCCTAATACTTATATATATATATATATATATATACATCTATAGCTATCTCTTTTTCGTTATATATTTTCATTTCATAAAAACCAATTCACACCGTGCCAAAAGAAGTTTCACTTCAATTAACAACAATGTGTGAAAATTTAGGATTGCGTAAATTAGATTAAACCATAGCAAAAGAATTTCTAAACAATAAAGGGTAGCCTACTATTGCAAGCAAGAACTCTTGCTCAAAATATAAGATGGCGTCAGTTGCTTTTGTATGCGATGTGATCAGAGAGAGGTAGTTGTTAGCATCATGTCCCACACGATTCATTCATCTTTATAAAAAAAGATTCAGCATCCGTGTGTTTGTTGTTGCAAAACTTGATATGTAATCGGTCGATTGCCTTGAAATTTTTACACAACGTTGAAATCGAATAGACGTGTGTACAGTTGTAATAATTATTATAGTAATAATACAGCTAGTAGATAAAAGGTGGAAGAATACATTGTATATCCACGCGAGCGCAGTCGCGGTAAGAAAGCTAACTTCTTATCTTCCTAGCTTCTTAGCTTCTTTTCGGTATTGCTGTCAATCCCAATTTCGCTTTCGGTTTCGGTTCTGGTCCCGGTACAGCTAATGTTGGTTCCATTCTCAATCTCGGTTCTGGTTCTTATTTCGACATCGCTATCGGCCACAGTTCCGATTTGTGTGAAGTCGGGGCAAATGTTAGTGTCAAAATAAAATATAGGCTGTATTGCTTGGGAATAGTATAGCTTTCTAACAATGAAAGAATTTTTAAAAGCAGTGTAATAATTCAGTTTAATAGAACAAACACACCGACAAAGTCGGAGACTGTTAAAATGGATTACATATAAATTTTTTCCGCGAAAAACTGAATACATGTGCTAAGTTTCGCGATGATCTGTTAAATGTATACGATCAAAAATATACATCATCATTTATTTTAAGGCACATAGAATATTTCTGTTACCTCGCCTGTGCGACTTTTCTCATGTAAGTCAGTCACCTTTGTCATATCGTGGAAATGGAGGGAAAAACTAAATCATATAATTTACTTTATCAGTCATTCTTTTTTAATGTGTACCTGTTTGGTAATAAAAGTTATATATTCTTGTTTAACTTTTTTATCTAAGATTCTTTGTACGCATTTTCGAAAATTTTTGAAATCTGTAGGAACACATCACAAAAGTAGATTTTGAAGTTTTTGTTGTCATTAAAGTGAATAGTGCAAATTACGATGTTTTTAGGCGGGCGGTAGTCATTTGAATATACATTAAAACAAAAATTATGTGATACTAGATACTTTCATCAAAATGATCTTTTATCGAATAATAAGTAACTATAAAATTTGTTAATTTAATAGAAATTGTTAATGTTTTAAGAATTCATAGTTGAATGAATACCGTAATGATTCATTACTAATGAAGTATATAGACTTACGGTATTCATACAATTATTTATTTTGCATTCAGCCCTGACAAATGAATATTATGAGCAAAAAAAAAAACAATAAACATGTATACCATTGAATTTATGTTTATTTTTCTTGGATGTGTTGGAACATCTAGAAATGTAATACATATTAATAATTATATATATATATATATATATATGTATTTAACCTTTTCCGTTTTTTGGCACTCGACAAGACATAACATTTTTTAACGATTATAACAAACGATAAAGTAAAAGTTTCGGCTTTTTGACACCAGATGGGAAACATTCGCCACGTGTGTTCCCTAGGTTTATAGGCATCACCAACTCGCAAGTCAAGCGTTGTATGTATCCAATGAACTAGGGGCAACGCCATGGTTCAAATCCTTATTTCCCAGAAGGGTAGGCAGGGACTATAAATTTCCACATGATACGATCTTTGCATATCTCTCTTGCCTCACTGACATCCATCAACCTTTTTATGGAAACTCTTCAGTTTTGGGAGCTTAAAATTTGGTCTTTTTTTGATATGCCAACAATATGGTCGGTATAGAATTCTCTAAGGCGACCCTTGCCGACCTTTCCACTACACACATTCGCGTTTTGTTTTGTCAGTTTGCTCTCATTCATCCTTTCCAGATGACCGAACCACCGCAACATACCTCCTTCTACTCTCGTCACCACATTTTCCTTCAAACCACACCGCTCCTACATCACTGTTTCTACATCTATCTTTCCGAGACACTCCACACATACTACGCAGCGATCGCATCTCCACTGCATTGATCCTACTTTCATTTTTCTTCTGCCATACCCAGCTTTCACTACCATACATAAGCGTAGGGATTAGAACCGCATTATGCATAGCCAAGCGCGCTTGTTTAAAAACGCTTTTACTATTCACGATAACGAGCAAGGCCCCATTCGCTTTATTTCCCGCATTCACTCTCTTTTCCATATCTCTGTCATGTTTACCAGCGTTTGTAAATAGACTACCCAAGTATACAAACTCTTTCACTTGTTTGACTTTCTTATCTTCTATAAGTATATCGCATTCAATCATCAAATCAAATCAAAAATATATTTACTTCGTAGGTAATAAAAATTACACTTGAAATGCGTAATAAACAACTATTTTAGACATTAAAATTACCATCCATTCCAAATGCTGATTCACCATGGGAAGAATGGGCAAGAAACTTAAGATTTGCTCTTTTTTACTCATCGATCGAAAATATTGAATAATTAATAGTTTAATACAACATTTAGTAATAACATCAAGCAACCTGATACCCGAGCAGTTCAATCCCATGAGTTTTTTTCATTATAATATTCAGACGCAGTATAACAGCTCTTGCCATATAACTTCTGTTTAACGAAGAGTTCAAAACTTTCCATTCATAAAATCCAAAATTTTGAATTTCAGCCTTATTATGAAAGCACACACATTGCCCCTTAAACGATTTATTAACTATGCTTAGACAGGTTTTTGTTAATGTTATGGATGTCGCTTCTTTTTTGGAACGATTCTATATGTCTCTTTACATATACCAGATTTTCATATATGTATTGTGATGCTAAAGTTAATTTCTCCAAAAGTTAATAATAAAGCTAAAGTTAATAATAAATCCTTCAATTTTTGCGAATAATTTGTTTCTACAACACGGAAATTGTGCATCGGCTGCGTGATTCCATAACAAAATTCCATAGGTCATGAAACTATGAAACAAACTGAAATAAACTAGTCGTGCGGTGCTTTCATCTGTCAGTCGCCGAATTTTTTTCACTGCAAATGCTACAGAACTAAACCTTTCGCCAATTTGGTAATATGAGAATTCCAACGCAATTTAGCATCTAAAGTGAAACCAAGGAATAAGGTCGTGTCCACAATATCCAGTATTTCTTTCTTGACCATTACTTTGCCGTTGACCGGTTTAGCACTAGTCAAGGAAAATTGAACAAATTTTGTTTTCTTCTCATTGAGAAGAAGATTATTAATACTAAGCCAGTCAACTATTTCAGAGATGGTTCGGTTTACTTCGTCAAAAGCTGGTTGTTGCCTATTAATCTTAAAAAGTAAAGAAGTATCATGAGTAATCAGTACAATCCCATGCCCATCTTTAATAAGATGTGGTAAATCATTAATTTAAACTAAGAATAGAAATGGTCCAAGAACTTGACCCTGCGATTCACCCATATTGACTATATATCCCGACGACTTCTCACCATTAACATTAACTCTTTGAATTCTACCTCTTAAATAAGACTCTAGAAATGCAAATTATCGACCCGTGGCACCATAATGATGTACTTTCCTTATCAATGTGTCGTGATGAACGCAATTAAAAGTCTTGGATAAATCACAAAAGACAGCGATTGCATCCCGTGAATCCGCCTATGCATTAAAAATCTGTTGAATAAACTTAACACCAACTTCTGTTGTTGAACGACCCTTTATGAATACGAATTGTTTAACGTTCATTAACTTATTATTATAAAAATATTGCAATAATTGATTTAAAATAAGCTTTTAAAAAATGTTACTGAGTGTTGGTAGTATTGATATTGGTCCAAAGTTAGAAGGTTCAGATATACTACCGAATTTAAATAATGGAATAACTTTGCTTCATTAGATCAGGAAACACACCACAATCAACACAATCATTAAAAATCCCTACTAAGCATAGAGCAATGCAGTCTATTACTGAATCTATTATTTTTATAGAAAGCCAGTTTTTTTTCATTTGTATACATTTGAATGTTTTAATAACTCATTGTAGTTGACATGAGTAAATTCAAACATAATGTCACAAGTGTCAACGTTTTGCTTCAACAGGGATTCAGCGAAAGCGGGCGATGATTTTAGAGATTGTGTAGTTGAAACTGGAATGCTGGCAAAAAATTTTTCTAAAGCAAAAGCAATTTCTTTGTTTAAAATTTTATCATGAAATAGTAATTTCAATTTTGTATGATGACGTGTGTGTTTTCCAGTTTCTCTATTGATTATATTTCAAGTAGTTTTTATGAATCAGTGTTATTTTTTTATTTTATTACTAACAAACAGATTTTGCGGCTGCACATACACGCTTTAATACCTTGGAATCATTTCTTATATAATTGACAAAATTAACCGAATTGTTATACGACTTTTTCTCATAAAGTGTATAATCTACGCCTGTTATTATGAATGCCCACTGACGCCCTATCACTAAATGATAAAGTATTATTAACATTAATACTTTTTTGTTTTAAAAACATTGCTGCATTCAATCTGATTATAGTCAACAGTGAACCATATAATTTATTAGGGTCCTTACAATACGACAAGTTGGACAATTTTTTTTTACGTTGCTTTTAAACTGCTCAAGACGACCAGTGTTCACAGACATAATTTTTATCGTATGTTTTATATTTTTTTAGAATTAATTTCAAACGTAACCAGCTGTGCACAATAGTCAGATTATATTTTATTTATAACCGACTAAAATTCTTGTTTAATATACGTGAATATATTATCGAGACAGGATGACTAAGTAGCTGTGAATCTGGTCGGTTCTCAACATAAATTCTCTAAATGATAACTATGGAATAAAGATTTAATTCTAGTGCATAGACAAGAATTTTCCAATAAATTTGTATTAAAATCTCCGCAAACAGCAATAAATGAATTTTTATCATTTATTTTGTACAAAATATCATCCATTTCTTTTTCGAAAATATCATACGGTAACTTTGGAGGTCTGTATACGCTTAATACAATAAGCAGCTTTAGTTCTTTGCAGGCCACTTTAATAGTTCGCTCAACAGATACGCTCGTACTTTCGCCTCTATCAAACACCATCACCTTAATCTTACTGACATTTACTTTCATACCCTTTTTTTTTAACAGAACCATTCATTTTATTTACATCTCCTGCAGCTCGAATGCCAACGGCGCAAGGATTACTTGGTCGTCGGCGTACAGGAGGCATTTGGCAGATAGCTTATCCATCCTTAGTCCATATTCATACTCTTTCAAATCATGCAGACAGCTATCCCTGAATAGGTTGAATAGCTACGGTGAAGCTACACATCATCATGGCTTTCCAGCATTTATCAAAGAGCTGGTACCGCAAATTTGTCTCTATACCTTTCCCCCCCCTCAGCATCTCTGACGAAACTCTATCATTTCCGGCAGCTTTTCCATTTTTCATACGTTTTAGTGCTTTCATAATTTTATTTATAGTAATTTTATTTAATTTCCATCATCAATCATACTCAGTTCCAGTAACATTGTCATCAGCAACTGTATCCTCACGTGCAAAAAGTCTTTCGAAATATTTTTTTTAGTGCTCTTTCATATTCCTCATTCAGTAAATGTCCACCATCGTCTCTAATCACGTGTATACATAATGTCTCGAAATTATTCCGGGCCTTTTTCACCATATGCCAAAAAAGGTTTTTGGTTTGCACGGAAATTTTCCGAGAATCTCCTCTTCTAGCGTTTTTTTTATTTCATTCTTTCTTCTAAGAATATTAAAGATTAACTTCAATAAAACATAAAGCCAAACATTATGTTACGTTATCGACTGTGTCTGTATAATTTTTATTTGCCAAAACATTGTCCTTTAAATTTTCTGTTTCTAATTACATGACTGAATGTATGTGGAATTATGACGAGAATAAATTATCCTCTCTTGAAAAATAATCATCGAAGAAATTATATGGCACCAGCAAAGCTAATCAAAAATATCGCCTCTCGAGGCAAAAAAGTCATTCTACAAATGTGAAACTGAATTTATGAAGCGAAGTAATAAGTTTAAGATAGCTTCCGTCTATTTCAAACCATTAAAAAAGTCCCACGAAAAAATCGACACGAAAGACTAAAGAGTAGAAGTAGTCGAGGAAATTAATTCTCTTTTCATATGCAACCAAAACGCTGCTGCTCGACCAGTGACTAAAAAGTCTTTCTTGATTTATCTATCGAGTTCTTCTTGATTAATCTTTTTTAATTTTTCGTTTAGTTCAGTTCTTATCATATATTATCCTTAAGTTGTCTCGTTATAGAAAATCGTTTAATTTGGCTCCATATATTTTATCAGACAACGATTTTTTCCTTTTATCTAGAAAACATTATTTTATATACTAAAAAGACAAATGCCACTGGCAGAATATTATTTGAAGGCATTTTAACGGTGCCAAAGTTTTGTTTCAAATTTCTATGTACCGCGCTTAAGATAATTAAAAAATATTGTTCGTTTCTCTGTCATCCCCGTCGTTTGCAAACCAAACGACCTGAAATAGCACGTGATTATGTTTATATGAAAGGTGTTAATGTTAGCCTTTTTTATTTAGTGTTAGCTTTTAATATCTCCATTTTTAGGGATAGTTACTTAGCATTAGAAACACCCAATTAAAAAAAAAATCAAAGCATTGTTTTTGATTTTAGTAATTCAATTATTTAGAAAGTACCGAGTACCACGCCAGGATTAATTTTAAATATTATGTAGTGCGGAACCCTCAGTGTTGGAGTCTGGTTCGCATATAGCCGGTTTAGTGTGTGAGTGGCGCGCGCGCACGTGTTTGCGTGCGTTTTTGCTACGCTTAATCATGTCTAATATGTTGATCGGGCATTTGCTTTAACAAGGCGTAGATGTAGGGTTGTCGACTATACTTTATAGTAAAATATCCTGTTTCGTTTTTGGCTGAATATAGTTTAGATATACTTTCAGAATAAAATATACAAAAATAGATTATATGGAGTTTTTACTGTGATGCACTAAACATAACATTGTCATGTCATTATAAAACAATTTATCGTTACGTTATAATAAGACAGAACATAGTACACGTTATTAAGAATGGTCATTTGTTACCGATGGAAACATATATATGTTACCGCCGTCGACATCAATTTTTATGATTATAATTCGTTCATGTCGATTTTAGTTGTAAATCATTGTTTACGTGGTTGTAATAATTAATTATTCATTTGCAGAAAGAAAAAACCTATTATACATTATAGGAAAAAACTATTATATATTATATTATAGGAATATATACATATATATATTAATTCTTTTCCATTGTTTATAATAATAAATGATTCTAATAATTATATTACAATCACACCTGCAAAATACTCAAATAATAAAATTAAAATCTTGCGAAATGCGTAGCGGAGAAGAAGGAAACAAAGCGTCCATGTATTAGAAAATATAGTTTTAAAAAACTAAAAAGCACGCTTTAATGATAAATCAAACTAAAAAGTGAAAAATAATTCTCAATATAGGAATAAAATTATGAACGAAAAATACTAGTATTATTGTGAAAAAAGCGTGGGGCGCTTTGTGTCATATTTTTCGTACCATTTATGGACTAATCGTAGGTGTCGATCGAATATTTTCGAGAACTGATATATCGAGCACCCCATGCTGTTTTCACAACAATACTAATTTTTGGTTCATTATTTTATTCCTATTTTAAAAATTTTTCTTCACTTTTTAGTTAGATTTATCATTAAAGCGTGTTTTTTAGTTTTAATAAGTTTATTTTGTTTCCAAAATTTTTAATCTCAAAACGATATCAATAGTGTTTATAACCAAGAGCCTTAATTTTAGAGTATCTTACGTATGGTAATGAATTTAAGTTTATATCATGCATGTCCATTCCATTTGACCTAACGCATCACTATTACAGTACAACGCGCAAAACTTTGGCGCTGTGAAGTTCGTTACGAAAGGGTCGCAATAATATCAAATAGAAACGCAGCGGAGAAAAAGGAAGGGTCCGGGAACATTATACCTGCGCATTGTATCATTCGTATTTTTTATGTATGTAATTTCAAAATTTCAATTTATATTGAATTAATATTTTTTTTAATTTTTTTTTTTAATTGTTAAATTTTATAATGTTTAACATAATTACTTTTTTTTTAAATTCTCGATTTAAAATTTTACAAAATTTAAAACACTAATATTTTTTTAAAATTTCATTTTCAAAATAGAAATTATTGTATTGCCATCGGTCCTTGATAAATCTACAATGTTTAAATGAAATCTGATCGTTCAAATTGGATCAAAATCGAGTCCAAAGGAGTCGATTACAAACAAACAAACATACATACAGAAGTATATAACTTCATATAGGTAAAGCTAATAAAAGTGATTAAAAACCGGCTAAGAGCATGTCCGACCATGCTGAATATAGGGTTCCGCAGCCGTTAATGCAAAGAAATGCACTGCAGGTAAAAAACTAAAAAACTAAGTTGATACGCTTTTTCCATGTTTTGTGCGCATAGTAAGGATAAGCGCTTTAGTTACGTATAAATAGAGAAAGAAGTAGGTATGTCGACTAATACTCTTAAAATAGGGTAAACTAAAAAACACCAGCAAAAGAACGTATCGTCACGGAACTTAAGTCCTTTTGTTAAGAAACGCTGTTTTTCGGCAATAACTCAAAAACTACATATCCAATCATATTAAAAATAATTTTCGTTGAAAGTATTTATTAAGCGTTATCTTTGTAATTGCGATGGGAACACAATTTCTGCTACTTTCAGAGAGATTATTTCCGAAAATATTCACTTAATAAAAAGAAATGCTTATAAACCTTAAAGCGATTTTAAAAGAACGGTCAAAATATGTGCCACATGTTGATGTTTGCTGAAATATTTTTTTTTCAGTTTCTGTTACGTGTATGGAGCGCCCCACTTTTTAAATAATTTTTTTATTGAACTACTGAACTAAATAGCTGCTTATAGAAAACACCTTTACTATAAATTTATTCAATATGCATCTTATAGTTTTTCAGTAAAATACCTGTGTCATACAGACGGACGGACGGACGTGACGAAACTATAAGGGTTCCGTTTTTGGCATTTTGGCTCGCAACCCTAAGAATGAACTATTAATTTATTTACATCTACTTGTAAATCTTTCAAAAATATTAAAAATCGTTAGTATCCACGTGAAGTATAAAAAATATAGATGTAAGACAACAAAAAATTTTAATTATATAATTGCTTTTTTTTCCTAATTCAAAGAATTATATATATATATTATTTTTATACCGAAAAAGGTTGGCAACCCTCGTAGATTCACGGCACAGTACGACGATATGCGGAAGCAAGGTACGCGAAGGTCAACACAACCACACGACAATCGGTGGAATCGAATAACGTTAATTTTTTTTTAGTAGTAGGTAAATAATATATGTATACGGACTGACAGCTTTCGCGCGGCTCCGCCCGCGCGGACGCACAATAAATATCGACCGATCGTGCTTTAAACCACGATCCTGATCGCTATCCCGTTGGCGATCGCGGTATCGGTTCCCCTATCGATTATGATTTCGCACCGGTCGTCATTCCATTACTCCCACACTCGATCTCAATCCCTCCCGAGTTCGATTCTCGATTCTGGTCCCCCGTCCTAGGTTCTATGACTATGGATTCTAAATTATAAACCGTCCTCCACGAAATGTAGACTTAGCACCTTAATCGCTTTCTATTCACAAACCTAAGAAAAGATTTCCGAGGGTAGCATGTGCTGATGATGAAAGACGGAACGCGGATGAGACCTATATTTCGACAAACAAAATGAGGATTACGTTTACACGGGCTTTAAAATTTAATTGACCGACTTAGGCGAAGCCGAGGCTTCGTATTTTCGGGGCTAGTATCAATGTAAGTTACTCGGGGATAGTGTAACTTTTTATTAGTTTTAGAAATTTTAGAATGTGTAATAGCACAAATATGGAGATGAAGTCTAGGCGAAATGTTAACAACCTTTTTTTTATCGGGGATGCTACTTCTTTGTAAAGGCATTTTTAAAACTAGTTCAGTAGTACGGTTCAAAAGGCAGAAGAAATCAGATACAAATGCTATTTTTAATTTCAGAAACCCTCCCGTTCGCGAGCATAAGATGTCATCAGTTTCAGAATAATTAAATAATGGCTTAGGCATGAAAATAAACGAACAAAATACATACTGATTAAAGCTAATCTGTCCCTGTACAATCCATCCAATTGATTACAAACCATTTAACCTTTTCGAAGATTAGATCGGACAAACAAATAGACGCTTTATCGATTGGCTCTCTGAAGTCAGAAAAGAAATTTAGATATGCATTCATAAGTAGGTATGAATTAGGTGCATAAAGGAATATATATTTAAAACAAAATTTTACAAAAATATATTAGTATAGATATATAAATAAAAATATCTCATTTCTTACTCCAAACTTTACTATGTAATCTATTTTTTTTTAAATTGATTAGATTCTATTCTGCCGTTTCGAAGGTCAGCACGGATAAACCAAACAGGTAGACACTTTATTGAAAAAGTACATAGCGTATCATTTACGTAATAACATGTTTTTACTGTGTAGTAATATTTATTAAGATCGGTCAAACTGTGTTTAGGTTATAAAACAACATGTAGACAGACAAATAAACAGATAGACACGAATTTTAAAAATTTGTAGAATCGGATTCACTAAGTCAAAAACGAACATATATTACAAAATTTGTCAAAAATGTATGAAGAAACTCAGGTATTATTTTTATTATTGTGTAAACAATAATAAAATTAAAATTAAGTTGAAAAAAAATTGGTTGCCTGTAAAGTCGGTATACGGGCGAAAGTTTTACGTGACAACGACTTTGAATGGTAAAATCATTTTAATGTGAATATTCATTCGTATAGTAGGAAGAAGGATGAAATAATAGTAACAATTTAAAACATTTATTTATACAAAGAATTATATTTAAAACATTAATTTATACAAAGAATCTCGCACTGAATTTCATATTAACAAAATTTTATTTTTACCTTTACATACATACGTATTTATATACAAATATACATACAATAACTTGCAATACATTTGCAAGCTATGCACTAATTCTCTAGTGCTGCGCGCGGCAGACCGATCATAGTTGAGTGGGAGAGAGACGCAAGGCATTCGGCGGGCCTCTCTCGTTCGGTGACTCATCGTAACGTTACCGAGCGTTACACTTTTTCATAAGTGACTCCCAGCCGCAACCTAATTTAAGACGTTGTCACGTCAATAAAGGAAAATTGAAAACAAAATCATACAAGAAATCTATATTATTCGGCGTTTTCTGCTCGATCTAAATTTTTGTTATTGTTCTTCATTGTCTATTTAAAAAAAAATGTAGTGTTAAAAATGTACTGTTGTACGGAATCCTTCGTGTGCGAATGCGAATCACGGTCATAAAATAGCAGGAATTCTTGGGACTGCCGACGTGGTTTACAGTGTCCAGATTTTTATTTTTTTTTTAAAAGTAAATCTGTTTCATGGGAGCTAACGAAACAGGGGAGTTTAAAATTTAAGCACTCACGAAACACTTAAAAAAGCTTAATTATATGAACATCGGATTAGGTCACGAGGCAGGCACAGTATAGAAGTATAAGCGGTTACGTAATTTTGAATAGGTAACTCCGCAAACTCGGACGACCGTGTGATCCAGCCAGACGTGCAAGGGTTGCGATATTCTGCTCACGCGCGAGATTGTCGCTCGCAGATTGCGGAGTTCATGCGCTAACGATGCGCGGTCACCGTAAACGAAATGCGGAGAAGATAGAAAGCGAGAATACTTGTTAGTTTAACAAATTTTTTAGTGTCGAATAAGTAGAGGTATATAAATATATTTGAAATATGTACAAAAATCGTATATTCTTCATCAAGGGCATGGGAGCTGCGAAAGGATAAGAGCTTTTAAGTCAACGTAATAAAATTACGGCCATTTATGCTTTGTGTTATGACACTCACATGCAAGTAAATCAAAACTTATAAGAATTCACGGGACAAATATTTCGTCAGTAGGTACCTATCGGTATCGAAAACACAAAAAAAATCGTCTAATTCTTAAAACGATATTTCAATCAGTATAAATATACCCACAACATACATCAGTCTGGGCCGCAGCGAGCGCCCGGCCACAAGGGCCACCCGCCGGGCCACCCGCCGGGCACACACCGGGGGCACGCAGATGTGTCAAACGATTTTCATTCTTTAATATGCATATATTTTGTACATTAAGTATTTTGATTTCTGCAAATAATAAGCATTTTAAAATGTATTAAAGGTCGCTCAGTGATCAAAATTGACTATAACTTATTATAATTGTAATTTAAACATTATTGAAGTTCATTTGTCAAAATCGGAAGTTCACTATAAAGTAAAAGTTAGGTACAAACTCTTTGGAACCATAAAAGTACATATTGGCTGATAAAGCCAATATTGATTAGATATCAAAAAAGGAACTAATTTGAATATCCTTTTTTTTTTTTAAATGAAAGTCTTTTGTTTGCAGTCTGTCGTAGGGTGTTGTTGAAAATGGAAAAAATAGCGCGTGGTTATTAAGTATTGATGCTTGAAAAATTTTACTTAAAAACGATTTAATCGAGATTTACAAGAGCTTTAGGAGCAAATGCTCCACCGTATTCTACAGTTGCCCAAAGGTGCGACGAATGTAAGTGTGAGAACAAAGATGACCCAGGCTCGGGTCAGCTCATCAACGGTAGCGACCAAAGAAATGGTAAAACATGTCGAAAAAATTGTTTTGGCTGATCGTCGTGTCACGGTATGGTTTATTGCAAAAGAAACAAAGATTTCGACTGATAGTGTGCATAGCATTTTACACGAACGTTTAGGGATGAAAAAAGTATCCGCGCGCCGGGTCCCCAGAATTCTGGTCGATGCACAAAAACAAACCAGGCTGAACGTTTCTCGAGCTTCCTTGTAATTGTTACAACAAATTCCCGATAGTATTTTGGCTCGATTTACGACTATGGATGAAACGCGGCTTCACTATTACGATCCGGAAACTTTGAAAATTATCTACAATTTAAGTTATATAAAAAAAGGATATCCCATATATGCTCTACTTAACTTATAGAGTGATCTCTCGTCTGATTTCCGTGTCCCGGGTCTGGGCCATTCGGACCACTCGGCCGTTAGTTAACGGTAGGGCGCTACTTCTAATTAATGTACTGGTGAGTTCATTAGTGGGAAGCCGTCGGCATAATTTGTAATCATAATAGGTATGTCCTATCTATATTTCGGTGACGTGATGTCTCGTTGGCGTTTTCAGCGGTGACCGGCAGCACGGACGGCATCGGCAAGCAGTACGCGCTGGAGCTGGCGCGGCGCGGGCTCAACGTGGTGCTCATCAGCCGCGACGAGCACAAGCTTAACGACGTCGCGCGGCTGATCGGTACGTGCCGCATGGAAATAAATACGAATTACTTACATTTTACAAGTAAAACTAGAAAATTTTTTTTCAACATAAAGGTATACGTAATGTTTCGAAATAGAAATAGAAACGAGCCAATAGCTTTGTGTAGGGCAGGACACGGCGTAGGGAGTGGCGCAACTGTTTGAACAAATATTTTAAGTACATAATTTTTTTTCTTTAGTAACAGAACATATTTATTTCTAATGTACATATCATTACAAATAACTGTAATCTAAGAAAAATCCAATTCATTGTATTTTTTTATATAACAGATTCTGCAATATACAAATGAGTGGAAAGCATAACTGACATAAATAAAAAGAATAGTTTTTGTATCAATTTGACCATCTAACATAAAATAGTAAAAATAATAAAAACAAAATCTTATTTTATACGTCAATTATTTAACGAAACATGGTCTTTTATCTTTTGTCCTTTCTTAATTTCAAACACTTGAAGGCGAAAAAATACAGCGGCATCATGATAGGATGGTAAAGGTAAAGCGGAGGTAGCCGGGTAGGTAAGAGGACCTTCAAACCGGAATGCGCCCGGAGCATTCAATGCTCGGCGGTCCCGTATTCGAATAGTGACTGCGAGTGGACTGACCGATCAGCTTTAGGTTTGAACCAAGTAAAACCTCTCGGTTGAATTCGGTCGGTCACAGCCGATGGGGAATACCGCCGATGGTAGATCTTTCTAAAGTTTCATCGCGCAAAACAGAAAATTGCACATGTACCGTACGGTGGCAGAACGATATCGTTCAACATGATGATTAATGTCCCGATGCCTCGGCCACAGGTAACAACGGCACTCCAGATGTAGTCGGGCCTTTGCTTTATCCCTGTTAATGTAATAAAAGTGAAAGTAACTCTATTTCTATGTTACCTCTTCACCCTTAAACCGCTGAACTGATTTAGATAAAATTTGGTATGGAGATTAATTTGTGTACCGGGAAAGAACATAGCTTACTTTTTATTTGTTCGTTTGTTTGTTTTCTCATAGCTCAGGAATAGTTAAGTTGACTTTATGAAATTAAGTGTAGCAATTCAGTAGACTATTTTATAATGTATAAGCTAGACGCAAAAGTGTCTGTCTGTCTATCTGTAACGTTTTTATTCTCAAATCGCTGTATCGATTTGGATGAAATTTGTCATGCAGATAGTTTGACACTAGGATACGCACATACGCTACTTTTTCTTTGTTTGTGTGTCTGTTCGTTTCTACGTTTTTTTGAAAATTTTTACACTGCAATATTTTTTGATCGCGTTGATCGATTTTCATTTATATCACAGTCGAATGCCTCTAATTCGATGCAACATTTTGTAATGGGTTAGAAATCGATTGGATGGAAATTCTCTAAATTATCTTAATATAAAGTTTTTAGAAAAATGTCAAACTCTTGAATGCGTCGTTTGATTTTCATTCATTTGACAGCATTTGACGCGAATTTTTGAGTACAAAAATTGTTTGTATGGACAAAAAATCCATTGGATAAAAATTTTGTAAGTTATATTTAAACAAATCATTTTTTATTTATTGGATATATTCGAAACGACTCGACAGACTTCAAAATATAATCATATAAGTCTCTTTTCTAAGGACTCTTTCAACGCAATGTGGGTTGTCTCAATCGGTTAATTTGTTCTTGAGATCTCGTATGACAAAAATTTCTTACATACACACACGGACGGACATCCTTTTTGAAATTATTTGCGACGGTTTTCTAGAACTTTAAAATTCGATTTTTCATAATCGAACCTAAATCAAGAACTTCCCTATTTTTTGGAAAATCTTCGATTTTCGGGTAATTAAAAATACAGTAAACTAAAAACGCACAAATGGTGTACTTTAGTGGGTTTGGTGCGCGTGAAGTTAGGAACAATAAAAACGGCCAACCTTCCGCCTCAATGAGTTGTTGGCTCCGTTTTCTACACAAATTATGGAACACTTGAAGCGATAACTTATAGACAGATTCATAAATAAGAAAAAAATTATACTTAGTAATTTTTCCGTTACTTTATTATATGTATCTATATAAATAAAGAAAGTAATTGATCGTTTATCAATCGTTAGTAAGGTATAATTAGGGATGAAACAGACAGAAACACGGAGGTCAGAAATATGAAATTTTATACGCAGCTTTGTCTTACAATGGTAGAAATCGAGAGTAAAAACAAAGTTGGGTATTGGATTGACGGCGAGTTCGGAACTGGGTTAAAATGGGATTCCCTTAAAAGACTGATTTCCTTTCATGTCCACGACGGCGGAGTCACGGGCAAGAGCTTGTTTCCTGTTACAGAGTACGAGTAAGCTTCTACCTTAGAACGCGAAACCTTTTCGTTTTGTCTCTTAAAGTTGGAATTGCATTCGCGCTATCATGAACTCGTTCGTGTTGTGGCGGCTGACATATTATTATCGGCATAGTCAAAACGTCGATATAGTTGCCCTTTCTTTAGTGATGTATTTTAAAACGATTCTAACATTATGCACCTTTTTCCCGAATAGACATCACAGTCTATTTATTTATGTATGTCTCGTTTTCAGACTGTGAACTGTGAACTCAAATTAGAGTAGGCACTTCATGTTAGGCAGCGGTACCTCCTTACCTACTAAACATTGAGAGGCAGCAGTGTTTGGCATGTATATTAGGTCGGAAAAAAAGGTTTTTCGTATTTTGTAATAATTTTCAGTAAAATCTCTTTGATACCCATCAACTTGATGACATTTTAAAAAAAGAAAAATAAAAGTTAAAACGGCGTTTTCCTTCATTTATCTAATGTTTTCCTGTCCACCAAAATTAGTGACTCTAACCTATAAATTTGATATATTATAAAGTTTTATTAAAAAATGGAAAAATGTGACAAAAATGGAATAATGTGACATAAAAATAAAATTTCTAGAGGTATGGAATGATGTCATTACCTATAAAATGGCAACAAGTTGTTGAACAAAATGGCGTATATGTATATATTATAATTAAATTGATGTAAATAAAATAAGGAAAATTTATCTTGAATATTATATAAAATACGAAAAAAAAAATGTTCCCGACCTTATACATTACTGCATAATGACTACTGTTATAGGAATTTTTGATACCTAAATATTATACTTCGCGTCATTAATGTTCTGTGGTAATGATATTATTGTCCAGAAATATGGTACTTTCATTTATGGCCACTGATTTATGCTGTAGTTACGTTAGTTTATGCCAGTAACCTTCTGTTACACTATACGCATGTGGTTTGCCGGCACGTTCGAATGGCCCTTCAGTCGGAAGCAAATCGCTATTTCAAATAATTTAATTTGTGCTATGACAAAGTTTGTGCATCACGCAAACCTATTCAAAATGGAGCCACCGAAAATGTCGATCGACGCATTTGGAACCGGCTCTGAGGCGGATGTTCAAAACTGACTTTGTAAATGCTAGAGGTTATTTCGTAGATGTAGTTAAGTAACGCATTATACTCAAAAATAAACATGCTTTTGTTTACTAAACTTGTTATATTGTCTTGTTATATTACAATCAAACTTAATTAAAAAACCTCTATTTTAAAGAAACCGAAAGTCGACTTCGGGAAAATCTTTACTATAAATATTTAAACAAAATTTAAAAGCATTTTCCGCAAAGTTCAAAAGAAAAATTTTTTTTTTTTTGGTTCGAGGAAGTGGAAATCTTCACGGACGAAAGATACCCGGCCACGCGACCTAGAGACCGGGTTATGTGGGATTTTTACCCACTAAAACCACTTTCTTGGGGTGACTCTACTGTAACGCGTATACGTCCGACCCGGAGTATTTATGCGTTTGCGGGCGGGTGGAGCGAACAACAAACAAAGGTTTAGGGGCTTCGCGTCGCGTGGGAAAAGTTATTGATTATTAACTAGGCGTACCGGCCCAGTATGGGATGAGAGGGAGATAAAATTTAAAGGCCGGCAACGCACAACCGACTCCTCTGGTTCCGGGTGTCTGTAGGCGACGGTGACCATCTACTTTGCGATGGCCTATGTCGTTCATTTGCTCCTTATAAATCCTATAAAAAAAGGAAGAAATTTGAGACGTTTCAAAACATTGAGTTTTTAAGATCAACCCTATAGCTGAAGATTCCGCAGTGTACCTTTAAATTCATAATTGATAGCCACCCAGAAGTAGTTATTGCGTGTATACAGATTGTGGTGGTCGAAAATAATATGGCTAGCCACGAATCAATAGCAGGACCACACATTGTTAAGCATAAGATTAAAAACTGTGGCGGCGGCGGTGAAAGTATAGTTACTTTTCGCAAACAATCGCATCCTGCATTAATATGATACTCAATTAAGGGTCGTTTGCATTCGTAAAATTTTCAGTTTTCTATTACAAAATTTGTAAAAAATAATACGAATATTATTCGATACAAAAGGAGCGATCTACGTGATCAGGCAAAACTGACAGACGGCACGGCTTCGTATTGTATCGATGTATTGTAATATACGATGTACGTACACCGCTTAACGTATCGTTGAGAGACCGGCATTCTTATTCAAATGTGGCAAAGCAGAAAGCGCTGCGTCATCTAATTTTATATTTATAAGTAAGCTAGTGAATATAGAACGTGTTCTTTCATCTTTTATATTAAAAAATCTTAATCGCACCCCACTCTCGTTCCCGGTGCCGGTCCTGTCCTGATCTGATCTCGACCCCGATCCCGCACTCGATTTCGCTCCCGCTGCCAGCTCCTACTTCTGCTCTCCGCCTCGTTTTCAATTCCGATACTGCTATCGGTCGTGATTCCGGTTTACAAGAAGCCGAGACAAATAGCTATTGTCAAAACAAAATATAGGCTAGTGAAAATATTTTTAGAATAGACGCAGTAGTACGGTTTAATAGTACAAATTCTTACAAGGTTGGGAAAAAATTCTAAAGTAGACTGCGTGATAACCTTCTCCATAAAAAAATTTATAGATACCTATTTTCATGGTGCATGGTCGGAGCGGAGTCCTTAACTTCAGACAGACAGACGTTCATTTTTATATAATAAGATGACAATACCTATTATTGCTGTAATATGTAATAAAAATGGTCGAAATTATTTATGAAAGAAGGCAATTTTAATTGACTTCTTTCATAAATAGTATATTTTAACGATTTGATGTTCATATGGTTCAAAAGTTTTGTATGCGGTTTTTGTAAACCCGATGCATTTTAATTTATTGAGAACTATCTGATGACAAACTGCATGGAATTCCTATACTGACGCGAATATAGAAGCTGCTGTTTCTTTCAAGTCTATAAAAAAACAAATTTAATTAATCTTTATTAGTGCCTGTTCACGAAGTTCGATAATATTTTGAGCCCCTAGGATTAAGCTTGTGAAGTATTGTTTTAAAAGTTGTTTATTGTATTTTCAGAAAGCAAACACAGAGTGAAGACGAAAGTGGTAGTAGCCGACTTCACCGAAGGGCCGGAAATGTATACGCGAATTGAAGCGGAACTGAAGGACCTGCCGCTTGGAATTTTAAGTAAGTTCCAAATTTTATAGTTCGCTGTACACATGCGCAATAGATTAAAACGAATAATAATTAAATAATAGTAATAGAATAAAAATGTGATTGAGAATTTTAGTCAAAAAAGGGAAGATTATTAAACAGACGGAGTCGGTTCCAGCTAAAAATAAATTAGACACATTTTTGTCTCTTCTAAGATCTCTTTTTGCTCAACATTTAATGTTTCATATTCATGTTTATATATCATATTTTCTTTTGTCTTGCTTTAGCTGGATCCGATGTCAAAAAAAATTAATTAGTAGTTGTTGAAGTCTGTTTAAAAAAAAATTGGTTGCCTGTAAAGTCGGTATACGGGCGAAAGTTTTACGTGACAACGACTTTGAATAGTAAAATCATTTTAATGTGAATATTCATTCGTATAGTAGGAAGAAGGATGAAATAATAGTAACAATTTAAAACATTTATTTATACAAAGAATTATATTTAAAACATTAATTTATACAAAGAATCTCGCACTGAATTTCATATTAACAAAATTTTATTTTTACCTTTACACATACATACGTATTTATATACAAATATACATACAATAACTTGCAATACATTTGCAAGCTATGCACTAATTCTCTAGTGCTGCGCGCGGCAGACCGATCATAGTTGAGTGGGAGAGAGACGCAAGGGATTCGGCGGGCCTCTCTCTCGTTCGGTGACTCATCGTAACGTTACCGAGCGTTACACTTTTTCATAAGTGACTCCCAGCCGCAACCTAATTTAAGACGTTGTCACGTCAAAAATATTTAAACAGGTTTTTGAAGGAGGTTATATTTCTTTTTTTTTGGAAAATTTATTTTTAGTGTACATATACAGAGTATGTTTTGATGCTTTAGTAGCCATACACCGTCTCCAGCACGCACTAAAAGCATTCAAAATGCGTGTGTTTTTATTATACTCACTAGTATTTGTCCCCGACGTCGCTTGCGTACTAGAGTCCGCTCACTTAGAATAAAGAGCGCGACTACGGTCGAAATCACGAATATAGTACCGTGACCAGAACCGAAAGTGGGAACGAGGTTGGGATGGACCGTAAGAGCGACCGGTACGAGGGTGAAGGAGTACGTTACGGAGGTCCGTGTGGGCGGAGCCGCGGGCGGAAACATAGTAATAGCTAACAGGTTTTGAGGACTCATAAACGTGTTTTTTTAATAAATTTTGCTTTGATTTTTATTTATGTTATTAAATCAATTGTTTTACGTTATCTTTTCGAAAAATATAAATTTTCTTATTTTTTTTCAGTATCTGTCAACAGTCCTCCGTGAATCAAGATTAGAAAAATAATATTTCATTTTGTTTCCAACTGCGCTTATAAATAAAAAAATAAATAACAGAATAAATTCCCTATTAAACAGATAGAGAAAAATATCTCTTTGTTCATCTAAAAATGCGTGAATGTTGCTGTTTACATTATTTACACATTTTTATTAGTTAGAATGTTCTAGATTATTTATTTATTTGTACACTAACCAGAGGTAGCAGATCATACAAAATTTTACATTGCAAAAAGAGACTTTCAAAACATTTAGTAAACAAAACGAAACAATAGAGAAACAAACAAAAGAAATTGATGACAATCGTGTAAGAAGATTATTATTAAGAGCATTATGGTAGATGTTATTTGTTTACGTCAGATGTGATAAGGTTTTTGTTTTCATAATTGATTTACGACTTTGTTTATACTCCAAGAATAAATTATAATAGACGCGTATATACATTGGATTTCGGGCGACGATGAATATGTCTTTTTTTGGTGAATAATGCGTCCACAATTTAAACGCGATCAATTAAAAGTTAAATTGGTGCCGTAGTGCATTTTTTAAATTTCAGCCGTGCTAAATATACACTTTCTGTTTTTATGAGTGTTTACTTTCACACTAACTGACTCCTCTAAAAGCGACAAAGATGTATTCTAACATATTCACTCGAGCAAAACTGCTAGCAAACGTTAAATGCAGATGTTGCTCTCTGAAGATAGTAATAAAATGATTTTTATGCATTAAAAAATACGCTCGATTTTCAGTCAACAACGTGGGAAGCCAAACGGATTATCCGGCGCCTCTGTGCGAATACCCTGCAAAGAAGGCGTGGGAGCTGATCCAAATCAACTGTGCCGCTTGTACCTTGCTCACGAGGCACCTACTGCCGGACATGGTGGCGCGGGGCAGGGGGGCCGTAGTCAATGTCTCTTCGGGTTCGGAGCTGCAGCCCTTGCCGCTGATGGCGGTTTATGCTGCCACTAAGGTAAACCAATTTCTTCAGGATTTATTAGTATGTTAGCAACACTGGAACTTATCAAACTTTGCTGTTGCTGTTACTTTGTACATTCGACGAGGGACAAACAAGCCTACGACTTCTTCCACTCAGCGAATGGGGCTGCCCGGTGTGGAAGCAATCTTTCTCGAGATGTAATCACCACTATTAGAATAAGTGGTTTTTACGTATAATGGCGTGAAAGAGTTCCTCCATTAAAATTTATCACAGTCAACATTCTTCACTGCCAACGCCCTGCGATCGTTCTTAGTGTAACTGTCGTCACAGTCACATTGTAGCGATGTCACACCGTTAACACACAGGGTCTGTTCACCATTGTATTTAGATCGTACGCCTGTGTGTCGTCTGTACATATATCTCAAATATCGACAGTAGTTCCTTCGTCGATTGAACATCACCGTGCAATTATTTATATTATTGACAACTCATATCGATGTCACAAGTATCGCCAATACGATAGCCGATATGTATTTTAGTCAGTTTCTCGACAAGCTGATTAATATATAAGCTAAGAAAACTCAATTTTCCTTATCTCAAATTGAATTTCAGTTTACACTCGTCCAATAAGTGCACCGACCTATTTCACCCGAGCAGAAGAACAGATTCTTCTGCATGCAAAATGTATTTTAAAAAAAACCGTACATTTTTTCGACTAATTCGCAATCCATAAGTTGATACAAAGCTCGTCATATGCCACCAAGTCAAATATTTTCTCGAGTCAAAAAAACCCGCTTAAACCGTCTTGCGGTCTAGTACTCGACGATGTGTCTTAACTGAACATAGCGCTCTCCGTGCATACACCCGCTTTAACCTCAAACTGTCCATCATGTTTATCAGCACATTCCATCTGCAACTATTCAACAGATCGTCTACTACCAGTCGGCGAGAGGGGCCTGTACAGTTACTCATGTCGTATGTAACAAACGTCTCGTTTTAACAATACATTATTATTATTCGCATCAAATATCCCATAGACATGAGTGACTAGGTACAAAGAAAAAGTAGCGCGAGAACACGTGTAATATGGGATTCGACATATTTGAAATGTTCGATGTTAAGACCTTTGTGATCTGGAGATTTTCGATCCTGCATTTTTTAAAGTATTTTATTTCGATTATTTATTATTACTCTAACGCTCCATTGCGTCAAGGTGGTTTCGCCGTCGCATACTTTTGACACAAGATATTAAAAGTTACTGCACAGTAAAATACTCTAAAAACCGTCGGCAAAATGTTGTATGTATGCCGCCAACTGCCAGAATAGCTTAGCTTTACATCCATTTTAACGATATTTACCCAGAAATTTATAAGCTTTTTAAATGAGTCATGTCAATTTTAAATTTCTCTCGTCTCCCTTGCCACCATTTTAATTTAGCTTGAAATTATCCTCGTCTTCGACATCGGTCCAGACGTTCGATCAAACGTCGGTCGCCCACATAGTCCTTAATTAGACTTAAACCTTGCCTCCCGGTGTCAACCAGCCATGTGCTTATTCCACCTAACGTCGTACTCACCCTTATTCAACACTTTCCTCTGTATGTCTGTGCGCTTGGTGCCAGTGAAGTCACTGAAAGAATTAGGAAATAATGTGAGTGAATTTGAATGTTTTCTATATTTACAAATGTAACTGGACATTGCGACACTTAACAAGCTCCAATAATTATTGTGAAATAAATATAAGCCAATTGTATCTACATCTAAATTAGTGTCATTAGTATTGTAAATGTAATTGAAAAATATAAATAAAAGCTATGATCTGTTGTAGGATATCCATTTAAACCTAAGAGATAACCTAAACTTTAAGTAATCAAGTAAAATATATTTTCCAGGCCTACGTGCGGAGCTTCACGGCCGCGATCCGCCAGGAGTACGCGCCCAAAGGGATCTACGTGCAACATTTAGCGCCTTTATTCATCTCGACCAAAATGAACGCTTTCTCGCAACGCATCACAAAAGGAAACATACTAGTGCCCGACGCGGAGACCTACGCGAGGCACGCCGTGGAGTCGCTCGGCCGCGTGCGCGACACCACGGGCTACTGGATACATGGGATCCAGGTGGCCATCTTCTCTTGATTATATCAGTACGAGTCATCCGACCCTGAACGCCGATCGATGACTTGACGATTGACTTGAGCCTGAAAAAATATACTGAAGATGGTTAAGACGCTCTGAAAAAAGGCAACTTTTATTGGCATTTCTTTGATGAACGCTTTTGCTGAATGCTAATTTTGTCCATGGCTTCATCCACATGAACAAAGATAAATTCCTATGTCTTTTGATGGGAATCCAATATTGATTAATCCTGATTCCTTTCCCAGTCACACTCTCGGAATATTATACTCCTTAAATAGCATGAGAGGATGATTTCCAAAAACTTAAAAGCACACTATCTGTTTGTAGGAGTAGTTTTAAATCAACACATTTTTTTTCCATAAACATTCAAATATTTTTAAACAAAAGAGTCTTATTTTGTTTTCTTCAATCTAATTCACTAACGTATTTTTTTTATAAAAGATCAAAATGCCGCTGCAAAAAAAAAACACTTATTTTTAATGTTATTTTGTATCGCACTATAAAATTTTGAAATTAATATAATTTTGATGTTTCAATCAGCACATGCAAAAAATAGGATTTAAAATATTTCCATACGAAAAAATCCATTCACAATTTTTGTCTTTTGTTAAGGATTTAATTTACATAAATCATTTTCAACTATTACGCAGTCTGAGTACGAGTTTTCGTCGCCTAACTTGGAATATTTCAGAATTCCCATATAAAATCCTTTCCAATATTAGTCCTTCACGGTTCTAGTTTCCAAAAACGAGACTCCGATCACAACCTTCCGTGTAACTAATCGTATCGTTAATGACTTTTTCTGAAATACTCATCAATTCAAAAAATTTTTTCAATACTTTCTAGCGACTTCTTAAGTTTGTCTAAACTATGTCAAAATTATATTGCATATAATAAGTCCCAATGTCACCAACCAATTTTAACAAATAGCAGGTGTTTAATTTTAACGAATCTTTCCTTTATACAAATTCATTTTTAAATTTTACATCAACGGGCCTGTTAATTTTTAACATTGGTCGATGAAATTAATTACTGCTGCCATCGATGTATATAAAATACGTTCTTCCTTAGTACAACAACGTACCACTTATCGCATAGTTAAATACGTATTCTTATCGTAAAATCATATTTGCTGTTAAATCGTAAAATCGTATATGCCTTGATTTGAATTTGGAATCAGACATGCGAACAAGAAATCACATTTCCAACTCGTTTGATAGTAACGAGTGTGCATTAACATCACAGAGTCCACTCGGTTGACACGTGGAAGATGCGGGAATGTCTGTGAAATGACTTGCCTGAGGGAAGCGCGTTTGCATTTGTATCGATGGTCGCTATAACACTAGTAGATACGTCATCACCATTTTGTCTATAGACTTCTGAATAGCTTTAGTTAAATAAAATTATAATTAAGTCTATCGCGCGGACTCATAAAGGATTTCGATTTATATTTCAGTATTTCCTGACGAAGCTTCCGCCGGTTTGGATTCGTACAAAGATTGGTGGCGCCCTAAACGAACAGTTCAGGCAGGAGTACATGAGCAATACGAAGAGTAAACCCCAATAATGTAGACTAATTTACTGTGATTTGTTACCATACATTACTTTATTTTCATTTTGATTAATGTCCAATCTGTTTTTTTTTTCTTTTGTTTAGTCTTATTTTCTGGAAGTCGGATGATCAAACTAACTGCATGGGCTCGCATATAGATAACTCTGATAGGCAAACACAGTAACGCATGCAATACTGGATATATTTGTCTTGTGTTATTTTTACGAATTATAGGGTATTGGAAATTATCTGTCTCTCATAGCTTTAGTGGTAATGATATAATTACAACAAAATCCAACATAGAACGTATGAATAAAATATTTATCGTTACATGAGAACGTTGATGGCGGTGGGTTAAAATTTCGAACTACAGCGCACAGCGTTCGGTGCACAGCACGGGTGAATCGAGTCATAGACTTTAACTTAAACCTATTTAAACCACTCGTCACGTGTTCAGAGACTACGTTAGGCCGCCGTTCGCTGACGACCCCGAACATCGCCCGGCCGTCGTGGGGCCTGAGGTACCTACAATCTGAAATAAAACCTGACACACAACACGCCATACCTACATACGCGCACATACATACACGGCACAGAGGTCATCTCTGATCCTACATCTCTTCACACCCTGGTGACTGTGACTATGACTTTCTGCATTTTCCTGGATACGAACTATCATTAGCAAAAACAACTGACCAATGACGAATAGACTTGCGAGCCCATGCAGAGTTCACGACTACCCATGTAAATACTCATCCACTTTCAGAAGTACATTTAGTAAAATCAATTGATGCAGATTGAATCAGTCGCCGAGAATTGAAAAAGAATCATGTATAACGATGAACAAGTTAATTAAGTAATTATTTGTTAAATCCCGTTTTTATATTATGCATATAAAGTATTATTTGCTTTGGATAATATATACTTAAATGTTTAGGGACTGTTCTAATAACATAAGAATTCTCATTGAATGATTGACAATATTTCAGTCACAAAAAGTACAAACCCTTATGCATGTGATTAGCATTAGAGAAGAAATATTTTTTACATAAGACCCTCTTATATACTTTGTTTTTTCATGATCAGTTTATCGGGCGGTTAAAGGGTGACATTGATATTTCCGTGTTTCATGATGTAATCTTGTTGTTAAGTTAGATGTAAGAAGTTCTATATTTGTTAATAGTGAAAACTAAAACCACTGAAGGGATTATGATGAAACTTGACAAAAGAAAACAGAAAATATGTATGCACGTGAGAAGTCACCAATAAAAGTTTAAATAAACGACACTAAAATTAAATTATATTTATTTCATATAGTTACAAACTTTATCTGATGTATGTTTTCTCTGCGTCATTAACGAATACAATTTTATTCATAAGAAATAGGTACTGTCGTAGTTTGAAATAAAATAAAAAAAGTATTAAATCTGTACTAGATGGCAGTACAGGTCATTCTTAGTTATTACAATTTCTTTTATTAATATATTTGTAAGAAAACTTGGCTAGACCTTCCATGACTGTCGGAAAATCAAAAGTTGTAATACACACCAGTTAACTAAGGTCTAAATTAATAACATACATGAAATAGCCAAATGAATAAACTCTCATTCGAAACTAACTTTATGGTGTCTAATCATGTAATAAAGATACATTCTGATCTTTTCACCCTAACGCCCCTAAAAAAGTATAACTTCAAACATGTAATTTTAATTTTATATATTTTACACAAAAAATCTTCCATTTTATATACGTAGATTATCATATCCATTTTCTTCATTGATCGTTGATTCTCAACAACGCTCCAACTAAATACATTGTGCCATTTTGCTGCTGAATTCCCAATTCTTTATATTTACATAACTATGGATACCTTTTACGCACTCGGCTCGAACACCTCGTGCGACTCCAACCAGTACTAGGTTAATTTTTTTTGGTCAAAAATAAAATTCGCTCGTTGATTTCCTAGAATGCTTACCTATACACGAAAACAAACCAGGCTGAATATTTCTCGAGCCTCTTTGGAATTGTTACAACAATATCCCGATAGTTTTGTGGCTCGATTTACTACCACAGACGAAACGTGGCTTCACCATTACGACCCAGAAACAAAATTACAGTCTACGACTAGAAAAAGACCATCTCCAACACCTCAAGAATTTAAAGCGGGTCGTTCTGCCGGAAAGATCACTCGTTTCTGGGATAGTAAAGAAGTGATCATGATCACCGTGGAGCTACTGTTACGGACTGTTTTTATGCAAAACAAAAAAATTGCGTCAAACAAATCCAAAAGGGCGTCAACGGATGAGGAATTTGAGACGACAACACTCGCTTATCGTAAGGAATTTGAGAAGCGCAAATTATTCGCGGTAAAAGAAAGGCTTATGTTTAGTGGCGTCAGCTGGTCCGGCAACATGTCATTATTTAATAGAACGATTATTTGAACAAAAGAATTTTATTAAATTTCTATGGGTTAACCAGAATGATATCTTATATAAGGTTTATTTTAAGTAGAAAACGAAGGGTGGAAGAAGTGTATAGTATTAAAAGTACCATAGCTTAGTAATATGTATAAAGGGTGGCTCTGTAAGAATAAATCACTCAAAAACTAACTGTCGACTTTCATTGAATTACATCAGCAATTCCTGTAACCATTCTCATTATTTTGACTCTTTTGATTTTTCATTCCGAATATAAAACTTTAACTTCAATTCTTCATGCAATTGTTTTCCTTTATCATGGCACAGTAGTGCAATTTTCAATGACGATATAGTAATTAAGCGCTTTTTCAATCCCTCCAGAAATTGGTTATTGATTGAATCATCTCGATTCGAACATAAACAAATAATTTAAGTATACGACGTAAATGCTATTTATTTTGTGGTAAAATTTAGAAACACCGCTAATTACTGAAACGCTTGCGGTTTACAGTTTTGGGCCAGCGCCGGCCGGTAGTTGTAAATCAGGCACTGGGCAGCCGTTGGTTTAAGGAAGTCATAAACATATTTCGACTTTTAGTATCCATAACAAATTTGTGGGATCCGTTACAGGAGATCAGAGAGAATATAGAGAAACACGGAAGAATCTAAACTCGATAAAAGATTCTGATGAGCGCTATATTTTATCTGAGCTGTCATACAAATTGAGTGCTCATTGAAAATGCTTGTGGCAGTCGATGTACACGTGACATACTTCTGAAATAGTTGATGATTTGGTGTCATGATTGAGTTTTTTGCAGCAAAAATTTTATACTCAATCCATTGAAAATATACTTTAATGGCTTAATCCCCTTAATATATAAAAGATAATGTTTCTTTGCATGTTTATCCCCTATAAATCGTTGATCAGATTGTGATGGTACTTTAGTGATATGTTGTACGCATGACCGGAAAGGTCAGGAAACTCAGTACTGCACGATTCTGAAATTCTTTCAATATCGGATAGCTGCACTATTTCTGAGTATATTACTCTGCTTATATTTGCTCCCGTGTTCATCCGTGATACATATATTCCTAAGTCGATATAAAATTTCTCTAATAAATTAGATAGTTTCTGTAACTACCTTCCGGTTCCATTATCACATCAATCCATACTATGTTGTATTGTCATCGGTCTACGATAGGTGTGCAAAGTTTTAATTTGATCCAATGACAAAAAGAACTCACTTCGTTTTATACGAAATACGAACGAAGCAAAATCATTTCTAATTCAGCCAAAAATCGTTATAAACCAGTTGTTGCTCCCAGAGCGTCTAAATTTCGTGATTCCTCACTTTTTTTAGATTAGTGTGTGCGATAAAATTTCAGTATTGGAATTTAGTGATTTCACTATAGACGCACTACCGTTAATAGCAAGTCAATTAGCATTTCAAAATACAAAGTTGAGAATGACAAATTATCTAAAATTATGCTAAATTAGAAATCGTTTTCTTTTAGACAATAAGGTTGCCGGATTGAGTTGATATCGATCTATACAAAAGAATTTATTGATCACGGAGTTGCGGACATTAACAATGCGCACAAGCCGCCCACGAGAAGGGGCAGAACAACGTCTGTTCAGCCAACTAGTTATAAATTCTGGCATAATTCAATCAGCCACAAACGAAAATCTTTATACAATTTCTATTTCATTTTATACACATTATTATATACGTGTTTTATTCCATAATTCGTCCTCTTTTGTCACGTACTCTCGTTGATGCAGAACTCTATTTCAGAATTGAACCAGAATCAAAAAGGAAACCAATAAATTATAAACCGATGAACCGATGGGAATAGATTTCTTGAAGATCATTTTCAAAAAACCTATAAATGTCACTAATTGGGTACCCAATAGAAAGGAATGGAATTAAGTATTTGAAAATATGAACATATTCTATAGCTTGTTCATCTCGAAAGATGGTGTACCGTTCGTGGTAGTATTATTTACAATTTTCTATTGCTAATATTACAACTGTTAATGTGACACGGCACTCCCCATCGCTGAGGCGAATCGGTGTTACAACAGGTGATCGACGACGTGTAGTCCAGCACATGAGGATGATGTAAAATCATGTATCGCAGTTACCCGCATCATCTGCCGCTGGCCTCCTGCCAGCGGCCATTGACTATTTTCTGCCCGCCGATAGCGCAGGATCCATTAGATCTCGCTTCGGCGCAACGGCCGTTCGGCTTCGAATGCTTTTTTTATGTTTGAATATTTTTCTTCCACTCGAATTATATTCACGTCGTGTGTAATATTCGTTACGTACATACGTACACGCGTATTTATATTTGGTCTCGTTTCATTTTACACCGGCCTCGTCCGCTTTCACTTTTATTTATTCCCTTAAATTATTTGAAGATGCATAATTTTTCATACACTTTTGATATTCGCAAATATTTATTATATGTACAAGAATTGAATTTTAACTTAACGAAGTTAATTTAAAGGAATAGAGTTTGCAATGTCTAATGACTTGCAAATAATTATCGTGTTACACACGCAAACGGAGTTCGGAGCGAGAACAATTTGTATCAATTTGTTTCGTTTACATTACAGCAACGAACAGAAGTACAAATGTCAAATGAGTACCAAAACCACATTATATTTTTGCGCTGATGCTAAATGTACAGTTTTTAGTTTTGTGAGATATTTGTAATTGCAATAATACGTTCGAAGCAGATTACCAGTATTTTCGCGATTGCCTGTCAGCGTTAATGACCCCCATGTAATTCCATTTGAAAGAATTTTACGTCAAAAAACCTGAAATTATTTCAATATTGTAGATATCTATAATTCGCATTTATGTTAATATTTTTTTAACTATAGCATAATTCAAAAAAATAGAAGTGTATAATCTTAATTCACATTTTATAAATGTTTATATATAAAGTTATTGATGGTATAGATTATGTCAAGGCAGATCATGGCGTTGATTATAGAGATGGATGTGTTACGAAAGTGTCGATGACGGAGTTTTATTACTTCCAGGAGGAAAATATGAAAAGGAGGATGAATAAAAAAAATTCACATTTTTTTACTATGGGGACATCCCACTATGAGTTTTTTGTGTTTACAAACTAGGTGTCGGGTCAGCACCAAATATAAAATAAAAGCAAGCGTATTTTTTTTTTCTAATTGATTAGATTGAGCCATAAATCCTCAAGAAAAGTAATAAACAATTTTCAATGAAACAAAATGAATTAGGGCTCTCACCGAATCCCATAAACATACTTAAAATAAATACTAGATACCCAATATCTCATCAGCTTCGGCCCGTCCGTTTCCATTATTAGTGGATGTGATAAAGTAGTCATTAGTAGTAATCAAACTGACACAAAATATTTGTTACAAAAAACTTTATTACAAAAACATCATAAAGCTCTTAATAAAGTGTTCACAAGCAATTACAACTTCAACAAATATTTAGCTAACGTATCATGGGTTATGCTGACTATTGTCTGCCGCTGTCTTTCACGAATCATTACTTTTACGTTTTTTATCGTATTTATTTAGATTTTATTTAACTTGGAATGCCCATCACTTACAAAGTTTTGCAGGACGATTTTATTTTCATTTATTTTGCGGTGATCGAATTTATTTTTATGGTATAAAAGTTAACACTGCTGATTCTCGCCGAATGTCATTCCGTGGTTCATTTTGGATAACTTCGTTTTTTATTTTTTTCATTTTTGCACTGGATTGACCTTATACTAAACGCTTACAACATTATTATAACTTAACGAATTAGAATTACGGTTTCTTAAATACTAAGTTGTCATATCTTCATTATCTCCTGTCTTTGGTCTACGTCGGTGAGTTGTTCCTCAGCCATCTGGAAAAAAGAAATAATTTTTTTTTCAATAATAACTCTCATTATTTTCATTTTTATCTGAATCTATTGTATTTGGGAACGAGATCAGTAAGAGGAGGTACAATTTCTTCATACTTGTAATAATTTGAGAATTCGGAGGATATTATTTCAAATTTTAAATTTTTGGAGTTTAAACGTGGTCCCTTACTGTCGGTCTCATAAACAAGCTCAGAGTCACTGAGCTTGTTTATGAGACCGACATAGACAGCTAATGCGAAACTAGGAAATCGCCGGAAGAACCAAAATGACCCACATAGCTCATAGAATCGGTGAGTTGAAGTGGCAATGGGTGGGCCACATCACTCGTAGAAACGATAACCGCTGGAGAAGTACGCTTCTCCATTGGCGACCACTGGACTTGACAGTGTGCGACGGCCCTCCACTGAATAGACTGACAACCTCGTCAGGGTCGCAGTCTACCATTGGTCCCGACTAGCCCAGGGCCGTACGTCGTGGCAATGTACAGGCTTATATTTAGGAGTTCAGTGGTTGAAACGATTAATTTTTTAGATCGACACGCACAGTTGACAGCACTATAATATATTGGAAGTCCATAGAGCCACAAACGGTGATCACTCAGCGGTTAAAAGCGTGCTTTTGAACCAAGAATGATAACGAGTTTTATTCCCGACGATGGGCAGATTGACCGATGACATTTTAACTTAACTCAAACTAAGCCGATCACTTCACGTCTCGTAGAGTACTTGAAAACGACGTTCTCAGAAATTGTTAACGCATCGGTGACAACAAATTTAGCAGCTAAATCTAATACAAAGCTTCATTAATACCAAGAATTGATCCGCATATTTGTAAGTTTTGTGATATCTTTGATCGGATTTTTTAAATACACATCTTGTATGTTGCACAGGACATGGTTGCTTTCCTCCCGTATTATTTTACGTGTCTATAGGGTTTGTGATTTTAATCTCATTTGATTACTACGTATAGTTAACGGAAACGGGTAAATTCTGTTAATAAGTATTATAGCCGCAACAGGTCATACTTATACAACACAATAGTATCCATATTTATCCCGAGGACGGTTTATACATAGACACCAACGTGTTTTATATAAATTAGGACAATAGTACTTCTTCGCAAATTGATTAAAAGTATTTCCCTGTAAATCAATCTCGAAAACGGCTTAACGAACTCTCGATCGTTTTGTAACAGAAATGTTTTCTCGTGGTTGTCGGAGTAGGGACAGGCTCGGTGTCTATTACTGTTATCAGAAGAATACGAAACTTCAACATTAGTTCGCTAGGGCGGTAACGCGGACCGCGTTTGCGGAACTGGCATACGGACTGTGACGTGCGCCGCTACAGCACTCGCTCAAAAACAGACTGGCGAAAGAACCCTGTAGACCGGGACCGAGACTAAAACAATGGGTCAAAGCGAGAACGACACCGCGGGCAGAAGAGTGGCTCAATACAAAGATCGGGATAACATCCTGAGCGATAGCGGTACTTACTTTAAGTTTTATAGTGAATGTATCTACGCGAATGAGCAAGACAATTGCGAACGTAACGAAATGAGAATAGTGTTCCGAGCGGGTGAATCTGCGGGCTGCACTATTGATTATACCCATGATACATCCCGTTCCATGCATAATCGGCATGGGAAACGCGGTCATAAACATGACCGAGAGTGGGATACGGACTACAACAAAAAAAGGGACTGGGCAAGGAATCTATAGCGTGACTGGTATTGAAATCGAGAGCTAGACCGATATCGGAACAGAGAAATCTTAATTTTCTTTATAGTGGGACCGGAGATCATTGTTGTAAGAGAAACAGTTCGATATGAAAGTTGAGGAATTCTAATTCCACTCGGACGGAGCCATACACATCAGCTAGCTGAAATGAAAGGAGCGAACCCTCGGTGGAATGATAAAGTCTTGATACGATCTACATCATCAGACGCGATCTCTAATAATTTGCTTTCGCAAAACAGTCTAAAAATTACAACGAGCCCGAATAGTCTCCATACGACTTTAATATGATTCAACAGCGATGTCGAATGCAGCATAAGCTATATTTATAAAATAAGAGCAACTTCTCGTGTTGGAAAATAATTGGTACATGCGTCAGTTAGTCGTTACATAGTCGGCGTAAAATTAATGTATTGTATAATCTGACGCGACGCTACAGTGTAATTTTGTTATTCGAACATAAACTTTTCTAGATGCATTCTCGTGTAAGAGATTATTAACACAAATCTCTCTTCCCTGTCTTTGTGGATATTAAATTTCTTCTCGGCATTGCTCTTTCGCGATATATTTATTACAAACAACTGTCGACGCTAAATTCCACCAGACGCCCGGCCTTTACCGCGGACCGATAAAAATTCTTTATAAACTCGACGGCGTTACAACAAGATATATTTACGGTGGCCTTCGCCACCCCATCTCTCATCGCGGCCGCATTAAGGAGTCTTGAAAGAAATCTGCACGCTCACAGTTCAAAGATGGCTCAAAGCGCATCGCGTACGACCGCTGAACGCCTGGCGGCTATGGTTTTTGTTAATAGCGACAATGTTAACTAGTATCGCCATCAGCAACGCTACTGACTCAGTTTGTATATAGATGGTTTAAGAATAGACCTAAGAGATTATGTATCTTTGTGAAATTCCTATATATTCATGTATTCAATAATATTAAAGATTATGAATATAATTTTACGTAACTAAAAGAGCTATGTGACTTGATATCATCAATTAGTGCAGGGCATACTGACGCATTCGATTGCAAAATTAATTTTTTTTAATATCTAGGAGGTCTTCCTGATTATAAAAGTGTAAGATGACACTTGATATCTTTTGACGTTTTGTTTTTAAACAAGAAAAAACTATATAGCCTAGAAAAAAATGCATTTTTTGCTATCAATTGTTATTTTTTATATTTTTTACGATATTTCGAATGAAAAAAGTCCTCAAACCCATCATCGTATCTCCATCCGATTAACTGTCATGAATTTTTTAAAATTCAAAATCACCGAATATCCAAATTTTCTTGAATTAAATAATATACCTTAAAAACTGAAATTTTATTTTTTATCAAAAATTTCAACTATATTAAACAAAATAGCCTAAATAGATTTTAAAAATTTTGTTTGTTTTTATGTATTTTTTACGTTATATCAATATGCTTCCTACGCGTATGCACTTTTGAAAGAGAATTATTCCTATCTAATTCCCATCTCGATGTTAGAAGATGAGTAAGAGAAAGTCTGACGACGACCTTAAAAATTTTTTTTTTAGCGATAAAAAATAATATTACTGTTTCTCATATTAATTTATTGATTTTTCCAATTCATAGATTTATGTAATGTTCTACAATGTACTACGCCCCGTTTACACGAACTGATAAACTCGAACTAAAAAAAATCTAACTTCCCCCTAGGCCAGAACTTGTGCGCCCATGATTAATTATTTAATTATTTTATTCATAATGTCAGTATTGCTTTTCTGAGAAGTGTAGGCGTAGACTACAGACTTCCTCACGTCGGAATCTTTGCTCACTTCTCTGGTTAAAATATTTAATTTCTGTTAGAAATTGATCTATTTCCGTCAGAAATTGATCTATTTCTAAGATAAAAAAATATTATTTGAATATTCTAATTTTACAATTATTGCATACAACGTAGATAAATAAAACGAAAGAAATAAAATAGACGTCAACATAAAATTTATTATCATTCATCCGCCCGCGCGTGCGCGTGTCGTAAAGTTAATGACTGACATCGTGAAAAAGTAACGATTAGTGTCTTTGCTATCTATAAATTTATTGTTTCAAATCCAGTTTCTGGCGTTGAACTGATGTCGTTATGTATAAAAATGTTCTGAAAGTGCTGGAACGAATAGAACGTCTAAACTGAGCTCGGGCAAAATGTCATAAAGTAATGAAAATTTTATTTAAACGATAAATCTAAAGCGATTCTGTGCCTAGCACTACGTAACACTTAGTAGGATTTCTGAAGATTAGGGGTTATGAAAGTAAATAAAAAAATACCGAGCAAGCGCGAGTCGAACTCGCGCTCCGAGTGTTCGTACAGTTACATCACATAAAATAAAATATATTTTTTGTGATGTTAGAATAAATTTACGGTTTTTAGATTTTTCCCTTCACTTATGCTAAAAGAGAATGATTTTTATTAAATTATACATTTAATACTAGGTCAATGAGAAATACTACATAGGCTTTGATTCTCTTGTGAGTATTTGCGGCATTAACTGCCGCAAATTGTTAATTGCGTTGACTTAGATATTTAAATTGATCACATCTTTAAGGCATTCAATGTACGCTCAATAAGGTGTTCTTTAGTGAGCATCCACGTCTCGAAGAGAGTAATTATGCTAAATTTTAAGTCAATCGGACCTAAAGTTTCGAAAATCTTGTGATGAGTTTTTCGCTTATTTATATAAGAAATGCGCTAACCGTCAACGTAATTGGCCCAGTATTATTCCAATGAATTGGCCGTGACGTACAAACACATACATGGTCATAGAGAAGCTAGAAATTCCGTAGGACAATTTAAAAATTTGTTTATATCTAAAATATTACTTACATTCAGATGGTATTCGTTTCCTGCGAAGCTAATACGTCAAAACAAAGTACAGCTCGCATGTGTGAAGCTGCCAAGATTTATATCTAGAAGCGATTGTGAAATCTGAATTCGACGATATGTTTTGATATTAAACGTTAGCAAGGAAATGGGAAGATGACAGTTGATAAACATTACAGCCAACGTTTCCTGTATAAATAAACTCGGCAAATGCCCGTTCAAATTTGCATCATGAGCTGTAAAAATATATTGAAAAAATGTTAGTTGACGGTTAATAAATATTTTACCCGTTAATATACATTTTGAATTAATGATAAAATTTTAAATAAATTTATTTACTAATTCATACACTGATCAAATTTTTCAAGTTCCAGAAGAATGTATTTTGTATTCAACGGTAAAAATATTATGTTTTGAATTTTAACCATACCGCAACTGAATTACATATTACATTTTTTTTTTAATATGGTCAAATTTTTCGGAAATTCACGATTAGACGCTTGCCTGTGACATGTAGTAATTACAGCATGCAACCCATCGCCGACTCTCGAATCTGAACCTTCCTCGGCGAATCCTCATCCAAGAAATTGAATATCGTGTCGAAAAGATTGATATATATCGAACACCTGAGCAAGTGTTCATTTTTTAATTATCTTAACTTTTTTGAATCAATTAAAGATCAATTAATGAAATATAATTTCTATTTACGTCTCATGCCAAACTAACAAATCCTCAGGAAATGCAGACAGTCATATCTACCAGGGTGTTAGGAATGTTAAGACTACCATCAGATGCGTTCCGACCACCTCGCCTGACGCACAGTCATGCGACACCAACAGCCGACGACCGTCAGTAATAGACATGCTTGTCAGTTATCACAACATCCATCACCAAATCATTACCCAAATTGTCACAGGCAAACGTCCAATAACTCCGATTTGTAAATATTAATTTTATCATTAAACGTATTATTTTTAATTTGAGCTCGAGCCGAACAAAAATCATAATTAATAAATCGGGACTAAAATCGAAGACAGGACCGGAGTTGAAATCGAGTGTGGGATCGGGGTCGGGATCAGAATGAAGAGAAATGGGTGCAAGACCGAGGTCGGACTAGGTCAGGTCGAAACCCATAGCGGGCCCAGGATTAAAATTCCCTACAAAATCAAAAAGATGACGAAATTCGTTCTACACCCACGCGGGCGAAGCAGCGGGCGGAAGCTAATAAACAATAAAAAAGTCACTTTCATCTGATACTACAGTAAAAACCGGTAACGAGTCGTTTTGACGTAACAGGCAAAGAGGGTATGGTATTTGCACGTCCGCCGCGCCACAGAATCAGCTACAACGCTATGACGTTCATGGCCTATACAACTTAGTAATTTTTTATATATATACAGTATATACAGATTATTAAAAAAAAGATCGAAGGCTGTCCCTCTGAAGAAACTTAAAGAAAACCGGCCGAGTGCGAGTCGAACTGGCACACGAAGGGTTCCGCACTACACTATAATATTGAACACCGCATACATTTTGCAAACAGTTAATAAAAAACAAGAAGAAATATTAAGATTGAACAAGAAACGCCTACAAAAACACGTTTCTTATTTGGGCGACCCCGTTGAATTTTTAACTTTATATTTATTATTTTTAGAATAAATATAAACGTTTTTATAACGATTATGGTAATATCACACTGTGTAAGCATTGAGCGTTTATCTATTGCCATTATTTAAATCAAACAACAAACGTCAAAAAAAGACATGTTTCTTGTATAGAAGCCCCTTTCAATTTTTTATTTCATTTTATTATTGTTATTTGTTGTTATAGCGGCAATAGAAATACACACTCTGTAAAACTTTCAAGGGACTATCTATTACGGTTCATTAGATGCAGCCCGCTGACAGACAGACAGAGGGCAGATAAAGGGACAGCGGAAGCTTAGTAACAGGGGTTCCGTCAATACCCTTTGGATACGGAACCTTAAAATTAAGATCATTTTCGCTCTTAATAGTTTTGAGTATATGGTGCTTACCGAATTTATTAAATATGCTATTCTGCTACTTGTATTTTCCGAATTAAGGATTGAATTAATAAAGCACAATTAAGGGTGACGTTCCATCTCGAGAGTGGAGGGAGCAAGACAGTTATAGTGCTTGACTATGGAAAATTATATACGTCTCGCTCCCACGTTACTTCTTGAAATGGCGCATCGTTTGAGTGAGGTTTATTAAAACGACCCTAAGACAACTATATGCATTAAATTAAGGTGTTTTTAGGAATGTTAATTTTTTTATTAAAACTAATAATAGTTCCCAATTTATATTTTTTACATTTTTACTAGTGATAACATTATGTGGTAACTAATGACTTCAAAGAATTTGCCGGCGAGGCAAAGAAAAAATATTACCTGGACATTTTATATTCGATAACTTAAATAAATTTGACGATGACATATAAAAATAACCAATGGTAATCAATAATCTAATCAAGTTTATAATGAATTTGTAAGTGTTGACATGTGCATGACAATACAATGTTATATTTTATTGACCATGATAGGCACGCGGTATACACTATTCAGCCTACAATTTAGTAGACATTTGAAAGAAAAATGAAGTCCAAGATGAATTGGTATTTATTTAGAACATATATTTTATTTTATACTTCTAAGTAGTATAGAAATTGAAAATCAGTGTACAAAAATTCAAATCTCAAAATGATATTGAAATCAACATCGTTTACGCAATCGGCAACACTTATCTTTGACTTTACATACCGAATTGCTTGCAAACAAGGTAATACCGTCAATACTTATTTTTATTATTTAAATTTCTTTGTTATGATTTTGATAAATTGTAACGAGTAAAATAACAGATAAATAAATAATTTTGTTAGATATGGGAACGTCAGTTAACTCACCGTTCAAAATGCTGTGAATTACATTTCATGCCCATTTTTTAGCTTTTACTGCGTTTCGGATCGTACATTTTTATCATAATTAAGAATAAAATTTTTAAACATCAAACCTTACTTGTTCTCAAGTCCGATCAACCAATTCTTTGATCTAGTTCTAACACCTAAATTGTCACATTTCCAAATTTTTTTGAAAATGTGACAATAACTTTTATATTCCTCTAAGACGAGTCTAAAATTTTAGAACTTTGTGAAAGACAATTTTCTTACTAACGACCCATTAAATTTTAATATCAATCATAAATTCCTCAGACGTCAGAGATTGACAATTATGCGGTCTAAAAATTCAAGACGTCAGTATTGAGTGATTTATAGCCGTTTCGGACGAGTTTCTAGAAATTTGTCTCTTGGCTCTTCGAGGAATAATTGAATTCATTTGTTATTTTTCCTTGTCGCTCGGCTCTGTTTACGCGTCTTCTATTCGCGGGGGTGTGCGTGAACTTGGACTTCGGCCAGATGAATAAATGTACCTATGTATTTCGAGAAGATTATTGACCGATATCTCTCGCCGATGTAAGGAAATCAAACGATCTTGTACAATGGCACGTCTTGCAAATCCATCTCAAATGCCTCGTGTTCAGCTTAAACAAGCAGCGCCAGCGTTGTTCCGCATGGACATAGAATGAGTTTTTTTCATCTTTTGTTTCGAACGATCATTTCTTAAATTACGGTCCTGATCGCTATTTCCAATTATTTCGAAGAAGAAAAAGATTTTTCTGATTTTCGGAAGATGAATTTGAATCAGTATTTGAGACCTTAGCTTAACTTGTAAACCCGGAAATTTTTTTTTTTTAATTTTTTTACGAAGTTTTAATACTTTTTACATAAAAGTCGTATATTTTTTAAAGTAATCACGTCTAATATAATATTTTCATAGAGATGATATTTATGTGTTTATGTATTTATATGTTTCAACTTCTCAATTTTTGCTGATGAATCAGCAGGATTCTGAAGTTGAGACTCAATTTTAATGACTATTCTTTCAAAACTTGCAGAGCCATAGATTTCTATGTTTAGGCGGGCCGTACTACTGCAGAATCAGGACTAAGATGTAGAATCTACAGTTTACTTATGTAATTTTATACTTTTATGAAATCTAATTTTATAGAAGAAAAAAAATATAAAGAAGCTTCAGAAATATCACAGAAGTAGAAGTATGCTTGGAATTAATTTCTATTTCTAATTCTATTTCTTACGCAGGAACTCTAAATATTTTTTTAATAAATATAGCCTAGATTACCCCTTGAAAAATTCTCTATCTGCCAATGAAAATCTGATTAAAATTAGTTAGGCTATTTTGGAAACTATCTCGGACAGACAGGAGGGTAACAAAAATGTTTAAAATATGTGTTCAATTTTCGGTAACATGAAAATAACCATAATAATTATGAACTTAAAGAAAAGTGGTTATTTCGAAATCACAGGCCGACAACAATTTTGTCTATTTGTATAGACATAGCGGCAGAACAGTAAAAAGTGAGTAAATTCGAAAAACGAAATCCCACTTACAAAGACAAACTTCCACAACCCAAGAAAATAAAATAAAAACTCGCAGAAATATCACATAATTTGTCTTCTTTTTTGTTGGATTTGACGTATTACAGATTTACCTTCACATTCCCTGCTGTCTATTGCAATTATAAGTTTTTGGTAGCTCTTGAATATTTCTTATTTTAATTTTTAAAACAGTCGAATTTAATAAATTGCAGATAGACCATAACGTCTTTGGCTTTCTCAACGATGCCGCTTACCGCACCACGGCGACATTGGTGATAGGCTCAAGCCAAAGGTCCCTGTGCGCGGACAGCCTTTTTCCGTACGGAAAAACCTGCGCTTACTTAATAAAAGAATATAATTGATTTTTAAAGCGAAAACTATTTTGAATCGAAACTGGCGAAGGTGTGTATAACTCGAAACACTTAAAATATTCTGAAGTAGAATTCTAAGCGATGGGAAATTTAGCGAGAGGATTAAACGGTTTGAAATGTAAACAATTTTGCTTTTGCTTCAACACGAAAAATCTATTTTGGAAACCATTGATATATTATTTATTTGCAAACGTTTATTTTTTGTAGTGTATTTTTTGTACTTATAAGATCTTAAAAGAATTGTCTTCTTAAAAATAATTTTAAGATAAAATGCAGTTTCACTGCCTGTTTCCAAGCATAAAAAACAATTTTCAGTAGTGGAGAGTTGTAAAAAAAATAGATAACAAAATTATCTAACTCCCCCCCCCTCCCCTCTATATCCCGCACTCCACACCCGCCTCGCCGTCTACAAATTTATATCACACTAAACATAAACAACATAGACATTTTACAGCCAAATTCATATGCCACATAACGGACTCGAGCAGTCGGCGAGCACGCCACGTCTACGGTTTCATGGATTCGTTTAATGATTCGATCCGCGTGCCTGTCGCGCCTGCGCGTTCCCGAGGATTTGTTTGATGATTCGCTCCGCGTGCCTGTCGCACAAATATGGGATCCCATAGACAAATGTTGTAGCCGATCTGAATCTGAACTCGATAATAACTTTTTTCAAGCTTCATGTACTTGCGGTGTATTTGACGGCGTTGACGTAGTTCGCACTCGCGCCGCGAGCTGACGCGGCCTGCACACTTATGACAGTCGCCGGTGACGTCTGAGGTCATTTTTTGTGGGGCCAGGTGACTCGACGCAAGCTCTGGCATGTTTACTGCAGCGCCCCGTTGCGGCGGCTATTTTCAAAGGAGCTTGGCAAACGTACAAAAATCCAACAGAAAAACAAGAATAATTCAAATAGCTTTAATGTCAGTTTTTAATATTTTACGTTCGTTCACGCGGGCGAGCTCTCTTCGGTTCAATTACATTTGGGACTAGATAATTTTAGAGATATTGAGTTTCTCCGCGGACGAATTGCGTTTTGAAAGATTCTAACTGTCGATTCGTTTTTTTTTCAAAGCCACAAGTCTCCATCACTCCGTCTATGGGCACCGTGAAATTCGACAGCCATGCATTGTCTGCTTAACGATTTTATATCACAGGGATGGAAAAATAATAATACTGATAATTCGTAATTGCGTTTGAACGATAGATATTTTAACATTATCCTGCAATAGGACACAGCAGGATAGCATTGACTCAGTTGATCCATTGTCAGTATTCAGTGATCACCACACTAAAGACGGAATGAGAAGATTAACTTTAGGTTTACTTCGTATTTCCTTTACTTTTGCTACCAATAAAATATACGTATCGATTAAATTAACATTCTAATAAATCGTAAAGATATCATAAGGAAATCAAGTTATCATTTCTTGTTAAAATTCTCAAGTAACTCATGAAAAAAATTACTTGCATAAAGCTACAAACACTTTATAAAAGTTTAAATTGTTTTAATTTAAAATCTAAATAAAATTTTCTATATTTATGATAACGACCTTAATCTCCTTTCGACATCTCCCGTGATGCTATTTATGAATTCTAAAGTGCTTTGAAGTAGGTGAACGCAAAGCGCTCCACTCATAAAATTAGGCTGATGCGTTTACGCATGGAATATGCATGTATTGCGGGCATCTGTTATTCATAGCGGCTCTACATAATTTTATATAAATTCTTTTTATTACTTTTAGCGAGCATTATTAATTAACGCGTTGTACGAAGTTTATCGTTAATAAATTTAATTTTTGTGTAATTTGAATTTTTTATCGGTGATTTACATTCACCATTTTAAAATTAGTAATGTTGATAATTTTAATTAACAACCGATAACGGTGTTTCGTTCTCACACTGATTGAATATAACAAAGGGTTTGCGAACTGGTACATGTATAACAACAAAGTGTTCTCTAGGTATATACCTGTCTATCGTGTCGTTTTCAATACCTATATACATCTAATATGCTTTTATTTATACAAAGAAAAAGCTATGAAAACGATTATTTACTTGCTTACGGTTATGTACAAAATATTTCCCAACAATAATTTCAAACCAATAAAAAGGTTTGAAATTATTGTAGAGCAATATTTTGATCGTAGATATAACGCTGGGTATTGTACCTTCGTTCCTAACCAACAGAGATGGATAAATAAAGAAAAAAATCTTACAATTTACAGTCAAGACGAGCTGGCGGTTTTCAGAACATGCCCGAATACAGGAGCCACAGGCTGGCCAGCAGCAGGACCAAGATCAAATAAGTGGCGATGAGATTCGTGGTTTCCGCGTTCGGCATGGCTGGTCAGCTCTAATCGCTACTGAGGAGTCTGGCTGTTGAACGACCTTCTGAACAAGCGCACAGATACTGAAAGACTGGACTCGACTGGAGCGGTGACGTCGCTTCGCCCACGGCCTCGTGGCGATCGCATGAATTTTCAGTTTTGACATATTCAAAAATAATACCTACTACACACGTTATAAAAATTTCGCGTTGACAGATGCGGCGACGCTCGCGCACACCGAAAGTCGAACTGCGGTGAAAGTTCTCGGGACACAAGTGCCAAAAAAAATGTAGGTGAATAAACCCTTAAACGCCATAATAGTAGAAAAATATAATTTCTATACGTCTCTCGTATAAAAAAATATACATTTTTATTTTAATTGAAATCTTCAAAAATAATATTTTTGTCGTCCTCGTCGTTTAATCGATCAGTTGTAGATAAGAAAGTATCATGTGTATTGTGGAACTTTATTGTTAAACGAGATTAGCTTTCGTCATGAAAACTAATCTCGTTTCATAACCAATTCATGATTCTTTAACATACAAATTACTTTCTAGTCAAACAGGGTTGTATGTAACTGAATATATGAAATATATAATTTCGAAATAGGCGCTTAACTATTTTTTTTCCAAAATAAACTTACAATCTCGATAATGGTGTACCATAAATAGACGTGTATCTTCATTATGCTCTAAATAAAAATTCGAAATCAGAACAATTTTTGACGAAACTTTCATTTCATGTGAAGTTTTGGTTTGGTGTTTATTTTTGGACAATGAATTAGAAAAACAGTTAGTTCAATCTTCCATTCTTTATTTTATTCTTAGAATTGTAAAAGTGACTTATAATATCAACTAGAATTTTATTCTTAAAAGAACTTTCAAAATGAAACAGATTTAAATTGGACCTTAATAAATATGAAGTATCAGAAATCGAATAACTTTTTTTGCAGGTAAGTCGCTAGTATTAATTTCTAATAATCGATATTTATATCCACCGTTCATTTTGCAAAACTTCGTCAAAATCGTTGAAGACATTTCCTAGATATAATTTACATTTATACCTACAACGTGTAAGAAAAATTGTTTTTCTTTGTCCTGGTGTTAATTAAAAGCTACTAAACGTATCAGTATGGGACTTTGACCATTCAACGCAGAATTGTAAATAGGAAGAGTAAATGGTTTTAAGTTATTTTTTTTTAATTTCATACACCTATCACCATTTTAGGGTTCCGTACTACAAAAGAAAAAAAACCCTTATAAAATCACTACGTTGTCCGTTTATTCGTCTGCCCGTTTGTTTGTCTATCTGACTCTCTGTCTGCCTGTCAAGATCCTTTATCTCGGGAACGCATGGAGGTATCAAGTTGAAATTCATATCAAATACTTGGATCTGCGTCACCGTGGAGTTGCAGAAAAGATAAACTTCTAAGTCGAAACGATAAGAAAGTATTACTAATTATGCTTTATATTTTGACCTTCGCAAGTAAATCGAAACCTATAAGATAATTCTAATTGATCGAGAATCATGAAATTTGGCAAGAAACAGTCTCATAGTACAAGTAAAGGGAAAAATCCGAAAATCATTAATTTGTAGTTATATCACAAAAAAAAAAGATTTCCAAAACTTCGTACATATTAAAAATGTATTCGAAAAATTTAAACAAAAAGTAAAAATAATTAAATTAATACGGAACTCGTAGATTGTGAATACTATTGCACTTGTACTGTTTTTTTTCCTTTACTTTCGTAACCCATGACGCCCAACGAAGCGAAAGGGGGATTTCTAGTATATACATAGATGGTGTATACACACCAGCGACCCGCCGCCCGATGTAAACATATTTCTTTTATTACTTACAAATTCCACCATGAAAAATTAGTAATGATTCACAATAGATATTATTCACTATGTAGTATAAAAACGATCCATCTGTTTGTCTGTCAGTTTACTTGTTATGAACTCATGAATGACTGAATGTATTTTAATTCAATTTTCACTGGTGCCTTCCGCCAAATCTCATATAGGCTTCAAGTCTTGTGCCATTAGGATCCGTTTTCAAATTAGTGTACAGTGAGCGAAAAAGCATTGTAAGCCTTCTGTTGTGTTGATTTTCTGCAGTTCTGACGTCTCCCAGGTTATATATTTGCTGCTGATGTATTTTTTAAGGAAAAAAATATATCAACAGGTTATTACTGGATAACCTTATCTAGTATCGATTGCGGGTACCTAGTCGCAATCGATTTAAGTATTATAATTAATTCAATAACGCACAGACTACGGTATCTATTTACATTCAAACATTTCTTTTACATCATGGAACAATATGGTGTAAATCATAAATTTGTAGAGAATTACTTTATTATATTTGTGAAATGTAAGAAACTTGTAATAAATGCTGTCTGCATACAAATACAGTCTTATGAACTGCCCTGAAAAAATTTATGAAATTGTACTTTCATTACAATATAGGTAACAGATCAAGCAAACATATATTGTATATTAGAGAAATATTAACAAAAACAATAGAATTTTTAATATTGCTAAATTTCTTAGTCCAATCTTTTTTATAGAATTGAAAACTTTGAAACTTACGAAAAATCCTTAAAACTTCTAAGGACACGATCGATACACGAGACACTCACTCGTGGTCCCACAACGGGCGTGCGCGCCGCTGACTAGAAGACTATCGAGTATAAGAGCCAGAGGAAGAACAGCAAGATGACGAGGATCATGTAGGTGGCGGCCAGGTTAACGGTTTCCGCGTTGATAGGCATGGCGGCGTACGGCGGCGCGGCTGGACTGACGGCTGGAGCGGGCTAAGAGCAAGCCATACGTAAATCGGAACACAGGGACTGACTCTATAGATTCCAGCGAATGATTTTCATTTTTAATTTGAGTCACAAAAGATGTCTTGTTGATATGAGCATTATGATACCGATCCCTTGAAAAATAAAATAGCAACGGTGTTTCGTGTCATTTACGATTGATACGGGTCACTTGTTTTGAAATTTTACTCTACTCGTTTGAGATCGGCGCAATTATTTAGAAAATCCTATGATCTTATTTGCAGCCTACACCGATCAGTATTAAGATTATTAAATATTAATTCGAATAATACTAATACATACATGCTATAAAAGCGTGCAAAAACTTTGACTTTTATGAAATTCGTGAATCAGAATTCAATAAACAAAGTTAGATGTCAGGGCCTCGCCTTTGAACTGGAAGGTATCTAATTAGAATTCTGAATTACAGAATTACAGAATTTCTGTAATTACAGAATTACAACTCTGACCGCAAGCAGATTGACCGATGCGCTTTGAATTCAGGTTGAATTGAACCGCTTGCTCTATGCCTAGTGTTGTGCATTTTGAGCAAATCGATCGCAGTCGCTGTCAAAACATTGGTAACAACGGTCGTTAAATGTTCCCAACTGGCCAGCAAAACAACGTAAAGTCCAAACTCCTGGAGCAGCTAAAATAAAAAAAAAAAAACGCAGAAGGATGTGCCCTGCAGGTCCATGATGAAAACTTGACGCCACATCTAATGAATAACAAATTATTCTTAAAAAGTTACTTACATCTAATGCAATGCAGACAGTGAATTAATACACACTGTCTAGACATGACAGACGAATAAAACTTTCAAGGTAAATGCATTTAGTTTTCAATTAATGAATAGGATTCTATATTATAATACTTTGAAATTGCTAAATGTAACCATTTTTTATAGAAATAATATTTTTTTATTTTTATGAATGATGTAATTGCAATTACACAGACAACAACATAGAAGCTTTTATATTATCAGCTTATACTTCCGACCGTACGGATGAACTAGAGCCTGCAACAACAATGAAAAAGTCTTAAAATTGAAAAATGAAGCTTCTAAGTATATCTACTGCCTTGTTATTTTTTAAGCTACCATCAGTGCCAAATCATGAAATACCAAATGAAAATGCAGCTAATATTTTTAGTGATAATTATTCTAAACAAACGATGTCGAACAACACGATGCGAAAAAAAAATTTAAATAGTTGATTTTGGGAAAGTAGTAAACATTTATTATTATGTACATATAGCTTTTAGTAAATTCTGCGACAAAGTTGAAAGGGAGTGCAGGTATTACTACAGCAGTAAAAATTTCCTTAAAATTTCCTTTTCTACATCACTATTATAACAATGGGATATATATTTTTTCGTATTAGTTAATTGTGACACTTGTGCATTGTAAAATCTTACACAGAAACAGTTCCTCACTGCAGATGTATAAACGTGGAAAGTTGTCTGTTTTTTATACACAAACTACTAAAAAGTAGAATCGAAATCGAAATCGAAACTTAAAAATTAAAGCGAAATGAGGATCAGAATCAAGCGTTGAATCAAGATTGAACAGAGAACTGATTCTGGAATATCAACCGGAATCAAAAGCAAGATTGGATGAACGATTGACTTGAAAGGGATGTTAAAAATTTGAGGTGTTTATTTTATGTGTATGCGACCAAAATCGCGGATTGAAGTTAGTACTTTATAAGAACAAAATAGCTCTTAACTCGTAAGTAGGTATATGGTTTCGGAGCCTTTGTACGGATTTACCTAAAACATGTTTTATTTTCTAAATATAGCTTCGCGGCATCATACACGAGATCCAGGCGTAGTCCGTTATGCGGAGAGGACGCATTTAAAATATCTATTTTAAGAAATGAATCACGATAAAAATTTTAAACAATAAGAATCTCTTAAACTGTAATAAACCTTTTTAAATGTATATCTTCAGTTCGGACATACAAGCTACACAATTTTATTCTGAACACTAACAGAAGTTTTGACAATTTATAACAATGCATTGATTCAGAAGGTTAAAAAAAATATGATTTTTATGTAATGAATACTATTAAATACCAAACAATTATCAAGTAATTATTTTAGGTCAATATATTTAACTTAGCTCATCGATGAACTGATCGATTTGAGAAAACAAGTATATTTACTTAGTCTTGAAATTGAAATACACTGTGATGGATGATATAAAGTTACAAAAACTCATATCCTTGGATACTATTAAATGTTAAGATATCATTTGTATGCACATTACATAACTTTTCTTGAAAAAATTAAACAAACTAACGAACAAGTATCCAAGGAAACGCTAAAAAAAGAAAGACAATTGGAATGAAACATTACTTACTCTTAACAGTTGATGTTCGAACATTTTTCTTAAAAAGCAGAATATAAAAGCCAAAGGGATACGAGTAACAACAGCAAAATCAAATATGTGAAGAATAAGTTTGAAGTTTCAGATGTGTTCAGCATTTTTTCAGCCAGAGAGGTCCCAGCACCGACGCAACTCGCGACAGACTGACAAAGATATTGTCGCGTCTAAATAAATGAAGAAATTCGAGACATTTAAAATGCGCCGGCGTTGGGGACATCGCGATTAATTACGACACGTTTCTGTTGCCGCGACGTTGACAACCGGCGGTCGTTTTCTGCGATTCATAGATAAAGCTGAACGGGGTACAATAAACTCAAACTAAACAATGCTTTATTTATGCAAACGAAACGCTATAAATACCTCTAGAGACGTATATAAATACAGATGTTTGTTTATCTATTGTTCGTCTTGATTTCAAGATCAAAATCACTCATTTAATAAATTATAAAATGCGAAATTACCCAAGTAAATAATTTTGATTTTGTCTTTAGTCTAATTACAAATAATCATAAGTATAGTTAGAGAACTAATATTTATTTTCACTGTTAATGATTAATCAATATTGCCTCATGTGCTTTTTTTCCAGCAATTAAGCGATGCAAAATACGGCCCTGTGCTCAGTACACATCGCTGGAGAATGATAAAGACGCGCTATTTACGCCGCTGGAGAGTATCGCTCATTTTTTTGCATGTACCATTTCAGTTTTTCTGCGTTTCCCACCAAACTAAATGCTTATCAATAGACCTACCGAAATAAAATCGAATATAAGCTATAAATTGACGAACTTAAGCCCTGTTAAATTAATAAGAAGCGTTTCCCGCACAAAGAAAAAAATACTTCTTTCGTGTTCCTTTTTAAAGAGCAACAGCACAGTCGTAATTTAGCGTACAGTTACAATTACGAAATAATTATCTCTGCACCGCCGGTGCCAGCCGAATTACGCATTGATTCATTGCTTCATGATGTCGCTCCGGCGTTCACGGCGCCTTCCCTCCGTTACGAACCGCATCAAAACAAAATCATTTGTATTACGTTAATGACTTGTCAAAATTATTTCGTTAAAATGTTTGAAAACATTTCTCCAATAATTTTAATGTCCTTTGTCATTGAATATCGCTAATAATTATCATTATTACTTTTAAGTTATAGACGAATACAACTATTTTAACAATTACAATAAACTTCATTCATTGTCTCACGAAATCATCGCTTTCAACGTAGATTCTAATGTTTTTAATGAACTTGGACTAAATCCGAATTCACCGCATATTGACGCATTCGGGTCACGTCTTGTAGGAAACGCACGTCAACGCTAATTTACAGAAAGAGACCAAAATAAACACTTATAACGAACATCTGCCACGCATTATTTTCTATTTTTTCCTACACTGTTAAGATTTGGTAGTCATAGAGTTTACTTTTTTATTTTAGTCCAGTCCGCCCGTCCAGCTATCAATCAAAACTTCGTAGTTCGCAGTTTATGTAATCAATCGAATTGAAATTTTGCAGGCAATCCTGTTTATAACAAATATATTACGCCATTTTTAAATATTCTTTAATAATCCCGGCACTCATATTATTCAACCTTATCATATTTAACTTATTACATTTGCAATACCTCGTTGTAGGGCAACACTGATTTTTTGTTTTATATAACTGGTGGAACCCTCGTCCGAGTTTGCAGAAGAACCATTCGAAAACAGGGAACCCAAAACGTCTTTGTAGAACGCTACCTGCTTATTTGAATCAGCATCCTTATTCACTATTCTCCCGCTTGCTAAACTTCTCTGCAAAACAGGTGAACCTCTACGAAATGTGTGAAATGAGAGACAGTTTTATGTATCCATGCAAGTGGCGTTCCAAATTAGAAGCGTAACTCAGACCTGGTTATTTCGATCAGTCCGAGGAGCAAAGGAACTGTTGCTGCTCGAAACAATGGTTTAAGGCACTGAGTCTAATCGTCAGGGCACGCAGTCGAAAATGCCAAAGACTTGAAATTCGCGACGCTGGTGTTTTTTCGTACTATCTGAAATGCTTCTGACTTATTGATGTCAATGAAGTTGTTTATCCCGTAGCAGACAGGATTGTCGGTTTGGTCCAATGAAATATCATCTGAAAAAAAGATGGTTTTCGCTGCATCGCTTAAGTGATCGTCCATTGCACCAATCAGTCGTTGAGAACGAGAACTGTGACCTTTTTGTATTTACTTAGAACATCAAGGGATGGACAGAAAACAGAGACGCTTAGCAAATAGACAATGATATTTGTGGTATTTACACAAGAAATAAGAATAAATTAATGATTCCTTATTAAAATCATTGTTGATTTAAAGAAAAAATGCCACCATTTTATAGAAATAGGAATATTTTCTTTTTTGTTTTGTTATGCGTCGTTTTTTTTTTAAGTGTCCCCAAAAGCCTGTGTACTCAAAGGCTAAAGTTTTGTGTGTTCAAGGGTCCCGGCCGCATATGTGTAGGGACCCCGGTTCTGTGCTTAAGACCGGGCCTCCTTATACACGAGGGCGCCTACATAACCGAAGACGGCCTCGGTTTAAAGTCCAAGCTCACGAATCTAAAATGAGAAAAAGCCTTAGCAGTGGACTGACAGTAATCTGGCGTACACCTGTATCGATGTAATATTATTCGGACGACGATATCGTTTCAAAGAATTGGACTTTAAACTTTAACGTTCATTAACTTTGTATACAGAATATTATTTATAAACCGAGCAGGAATCGGCATCGGCAATAAGAGACGTTGACTCGATGCCATCGAAATAGTATTATGAACGTTCCGAAATTCCTTGGAATAATTCCAGAGGGGCACCGCCTCCGACGGGCGAGAGGTAAAAATATAAGACAAGTCAACTGTTGGCTTGGACATTCGAATTAAACAAACGGGCCGCGTTCGTTTGTACACCGACGTTCTGGGCGCGTATAAAGCTATTTTGAAAGCGAACGATTTGTATTTTTAAGCGCAACACAACGTACGCTTACCCTTTTAAGCCGACGCCACACGTGGGATTTGTCTGACACACATTTTGAATTCACAAATCAATAGTGAAGCGAATATTAACGGGTAAATTGGTAACATTATTTTTCTGCCAAAGCGTTTATTTATCATTTTTTCTTTATCTTTCCACTTTCTTCATCTCATGCATATGGGTACTGTGTGGGTAGCTACTGACATGAAGAAATCTCAAGATCTAACATTTGCTCTTTTATGTCCGACCGAGTTTTGAAGTGGATAAGTTCCGTTTTTAATAGAGATATTTCGTTGAGGCTTATATGCCCTACGCCGTGTTTTAGCGCGGGCGTACGAAGTCGGGCATAAGTGAATAAAGTCACCGACTTTCTCACTTATGTACCAACATATGACGTTGTTTAGATCTAATTTTTTTTATCTGACCATGTTTGATATTGTATAACATTTTTGTAGCCACTGTTTTTTTTTCACCCACAAGTTGTTTTGTACATCTTTTTATTAAAACTATACAAGTTAAATTATTTTTTCTTCGTTTACAAACGTAATTAGTTCATATACTCTGATATCATACATATGTGGTAAGTTTCTGACGACGAAATAAAAAGAGACACAATGTTATTTCGTTAATTCTGTATTTAGTTTATAGCTAATATTATTACTTATTATTAAGTATTACTAAGTTAAGACCTCAGAGATTCAATTAAAATTTAGGCCTTTTGACGTGACAACGTCTTAAATTAGGTTGCGGCTGGGAGTCACTTATGAAAAAGTGTAACGCTCGGTAACGTAACGATGAGTCACCGAACGAGAGAGGCCCGCCGAATGCCTTGCGTCTCTCCCACTCAACTATGATCGGTCTGCCGCGCGCGCACTAGAGAATTAGTGCATAGCTTGCAAATGTATTGCAAGTTATTGTATGTATATTTGTATATAAATACGTATGTATGTGTAAAGGTAAAAATAAAATTTTGTTAATATGAAATTCAGTGCGAGATTCTTTGTATAAATTAATGTTTTAAATATAATTCTTTGTATAAATAAATGTTTTAAATTGTTACTATTATTTCATCCTTCTTCCTACTATACGAATGAATATTCACATTAAAATGATTTTACCATTCAAAGTCGTTGTCACGTAAAACTTTCGCCCGTATACCGACTTTACAGGCAACCAAATTTTAATAATTAATTAATTTACAAAAACAAAAGCAATAATAAATTATTTTGTTGATGACGGTAGAGCAAGCAATTATCTATGAAATGATATAAAATTAATGTTGAGTAACTATGAGGTTTTTTTAAGCATAATAATATACAATCGCTATTTCGAATAAATGTCCGCTAGGCTGCGTACAAATACGAACATAACGTCCAATCGATAAATGAATCGTTAATTGTAGGTATTCATGACGTTTGTGTTTCTTGCAAACGCGTGGAACATTTTCTATTTTTATAACCGTTAACACTGTAACGGCTTGAGCGGCAGTAGCTCAGTGATAAGAGCATCGAATTTGGTCAAGAAAGTCCCGAATTCGTACCGGACCGCAAGTCGTAATCTTGACCACGCCAATTAAATGTTAATATATTTCGTTATATTTCATACTGTTCATATCATCGATTTGTACTTAATCAAGACGGCTTGAAACATTAATTCGCATTGTTGTTCTAATTGCCCGACTACCGTTAAAACCGTTAAAAGGAGGACGAGAAATACCAAATTAATATTAGAAGTTACTTTTAGCTAAAAGTGAGTTTAAAAGGATGCGGTGAAAGAGGCTCTTAATGAGACAAAGGTGGTAATCGATGGTGCATCCGTTTTTACTATTAGAGCGGCCACCAGCCACCACCAGGGCGGCAGGAATGGAAAGGCAGTTTTTCAGACACCCTCACGAAATCATTTGAATTCAGGTAAAAATGGCTTGATTTGTGAGGTTTGTGACTTTTCATGATTTTTTTTACTATGGAAAGAATTGTAGATGCGTGGTGACTCAGCGTATAAAAGCGTTACCTTCATATCGTGAAGTACGGCCTAACCTGACCACCGGAGAATTAATCAATACGTATATTGTATAAATATAAATAAGTAAACTTAAATCAAATTAAACCACTGCCTTCGTATCTCGGAGAGCACGTTAAGTCGCAGGGCCCGGACGTTGTGATCACGTCGGTGACATCGGACGTCAGCAGCTCCCGGTCCGCGCCGGGCCGCAGTTCGATCTGAAATGAAAAAAATTGTTGGAGTTTAAGGAGTGTACCGAGTGGAGTAGGGTACAACGCTCGAAACTCTACCGCTGCGAAATTAGTCATGAAAGAAAAGAAGGAAGGGTCGGGGAGCGTTGTACCTGCGTATTGCATCGTTTGCAGGAAATTCAGAGCGGCAGAGTATTGCGCGTTGTACTTTGACGGAACATTTTAAAAAAAAATGGTGCGTGTACTTATTACGCGCGTGAGAAGTTATACATTTTTGACATCATTAAAAACGAGCCCAAATTCGATGGGGTTGCGTCGTTTAATTACGGAGTTCCTATGGCCAAGTTCCAGCTCCATCAACAGATCCTGGTTACCATATAGTATCAAGGCACTCGTCAAGACGAATCAAACGAGCCCAAACTCAATGGGGTTGCGTCATTTAATTACGGAGTTCCTATGGCCACCTTCCAGCTCCATCATCAAATCAACTCTGTCATAATAATATTGCATTGTCATCCGATTCATACATGCATGCAAAATTTCATTTAAATTTCAAAAATTCGACATTCATTCGAAGCGGGCAGCTTCACCCTGTTAATTTTCTGTCACACTGTTACACAATTTTGTGTTAAACAATCTTAAAATTTCACTCTCATCATTTTTTTATAACGCACCTAAAGACGTATAACTTCAAAGAAAGCGTGTTACAAACAAACGTTACGGTGTGAACGCACATTTATGCGTTCACACCACAACCTCTTGGCAACGTTTTTCTCAGCAAAGACACTTGCGGTGTTCCACTCGGCCACCGCGCGCTCTCCGCGCGGCCGCATCGACACCGCGACGCGTGGAAGCGGCACGCCGCGGTAGTCGCTTCGCTGTCGTCTACTTTGACTTACATTTATTTTAATGGAAAATATAACATGGCCACTTGCTTCAATATCATTTCTCGATGTGTTTGTTAGAATAGAAAAAGAATGCTCATGTCGTGTCCTGTCAGCGTAATGTGACATTATTAGGACAAAAGATTTATAACGGTCGTTTCAGACTTAATTTGCGGAATTTAAATCAACAGCATAAAAAACAAACCAATGATGTTTAATCGGTTCGAGTGATTTTTCTCGAGAGGACGTGAGCTTGGAAGAAAGCCATGTTCGGAGTAATTATTTGTCGAGAATGAAATAGCCCTGAAATCACGTATTTTAGGTTCTCTAATGGGTAGTTAGGCATCTTTGTAATTTGAGAATAATAATGTAAAAAAATCAGCAAAATGCCAAAAAATAATAAACCGAATATCCCATTTAACATCCATCGAGATGTATCTCTTAAAATCTTCATTCCGTACAATACATATATATTTGAAAGTGGTATCCCACTCGTATATCATTTATGAAAAGTTACCATTTCTAGGTCTTTATTTAATAGTTCATTAGAAAAATGACATAAAGAAATCAAAATTTGAATTAAAACATTTAATTTCAAAAGGTTGTAGTTATTATTTCGATATTTCAAAGCGATGCTGCTCCCCGCCATCGTATACCACACATCCATTCGGGTTTTAATATGGCAACATATTTTACAAGAGCATATGACATTACTCTCTAAAAGTTGTTAAGATTTCCGGCCAATGAGCCAATAAAATTTTCTCCTGTAATCCGAATTGTTTCCTCTGAGTATATTTGTGTTCTTTTTACGTGTGGTTTTCCGCGCGGGGAGGGGGGGGGGGGGGGTCGAGGCGAAGTTTAGTAAATCACACTTGGGGGCGGCGGGTCTTGGCAAATAGGACATAATTTTTTTTAGCAGAAAATGGTGTAAAACTGTGTGAAAGTTAAGTTAAATTAAAGTTGATTGAAAGTAAAAAACGTGTCTTGAATAAAATATAGCAGAATATGACACAATTATGTTTATCATATTTGTCCGAACGCCACAGAGCAGCATAGTTGCTTTTCGATTGTTTAACCGCTATTGATCAGCGGATTAATTTTATCACTGTAATTTAAGATTGCAGCAATATTCGCAAATATATATTCTTTCCCAGTTTTAAATAAAAGTGATTAAGTAAATTGTGTGTTTTTTTAAATAAATCCCACACTTTTTGGGAAAGGGGGGAGGGGGCCAAAAAGAATCTTACGACATCTCATCGATGGCTGAAGGGGGGGGGGAGGATGGAGGGTCAAAAATCCTCAATAATGCCTCACGTAATTAATGGATGCCCCCTAAGTGGGTAAGATCCTTTTTGACTGTAAAAATTACATTTACTGATTCAAGTTCTGGCTACCACGCGAGACGTATCTACGTATATTTACACTCGCTTCGCAACTGATCGGGAGAACTGTAAATAACTAATTTAATTGTTTGTGTTAATATTTAAGCGCATAACCTAAACTTTATATAAATAGATTGATTAATATATTTCATTTAATCAATATATCTACTTTTTACAAATACTGATTAGAAGAAAAATAATTTAAAATTTACTATAATACTAATTAACGTACAACATTATTAATTTCATGTAACGCTAATTATAAATATATTTGTTTCGGTTAACCAATATCATAAAAATAGATTATTAATAAAAAAAATTGGTTGCCTGTAAAGTCGGTATACGGGCGAAAGTTTTACGTGACAACGACTTTGAGTGGTAAAATTATTTTAATGTGAATATTCATTCGTATAGTAGGAAGAAGGATGAAATAATAGTAACAATTTAAAATATTTATTTATACAAAGAATTATATTTAAAACATTAATTTATACAAAGAATCTCGCACTGAATTTCATATTAACAAAATTTTATTTTTACCTTTACACATACATACGTATTTATATACAAATATACATACAATAACTTGCAATACATTTGCGTCTCTGTCTCTCTCGCTCTTAGGCGGGCTAACTGTGCTCGAGTGGAAGGGACGCGTGCCTTTCACTTTTTATGTCTGTCTCTCTCGCTCTTAGGCGGGCTAACCATGCCCGAGTGGAAGGGACGCGTGCCTCTCACTCGCTCTCATTGTGAGCGCATAACGTGAGCGGAGCGTAACGCAGTTTCTTGAAGTGTCACCCGGCAAACCAATTTATAAGACGTTGTCACGTCAAAAATAATAAGGTATTTGTGAAGTATGAGGGCTGCTATTAATGTGTCCAGTATATAAAAAAAAAACAAACATCTATCATTTAACATGCTTTTATCGCTTCTCAAAATATTCGCCATCACCATCGATGTACTTTTGCATACGTTGAAACCAATTTTTGTAGCACTTTTTCGATTCTGATTGAGGTATCTCCAAAACGTGCATTATGAACGCATCAACGGTCTCTTCGCGACTCGGAAAACGTGACCACGTAATTTATTCTTTAAGCTTGGAAATAAATAGAAATCGTTGGGTGCCAAATCGGGGCTAAACGGCGGATGACCCATAAATTCAATCATTTGACTTCCAAATATCTAATTGTTTCGGCCGACGTACGGTTACCATTGTCATGACGAAGAATGATTCTGCGTTGTCAGTTGTTCTTTCTTATTTTTTAAAAAACTTCTGGCAAACAAAGGGTCGTGTACCAGTTTGAATTCATCGTTTTACGATTCTCTAGTGGCACTAACCACATGTCCATTTACACCATAAAACAGGCAACCATTTGCTTCAAAGTGCTTTTGACACGAATCCCTTCTGTTGGATTCGGCTCTTCTTGGACAACCCTAATCGGAAATCAATTATTGCGGTATTTTTAATACAATAATTTGATAAACGTTAAATAATTTAGATTCACAAAAGGTCGATCAACAACTGAAGCCAGGGTTGAGTTTATTCAACAGATTTTTGATGCCTGGGTGGATTTACGGGACGCAATCGGTGTCTTTTGTGATTTATCCAAGGTTGATTGCGTTCATCATGGCACATTGATCAGGAAATTACGTCATTATGGTGTCACGGGTCGATTACTTGGATTTCTAGAATCTTATTTAGGAGGTAGAATTCAAAGAGTTGATGTTAATGGTGAGAGGTCGGAGGGCTCTGCAGTCAGTATGGATGTGCCACAGAGTTCAGTTCTTGGACCATTTCTATTCCTAGTTTACATTAATGATTTAACACGTGCTAAAGATGGTCAAGCGATTGTATTGTTTGTTGATGATTCTTCTTAAATTTTTGAGATTATTAACCCTGCAGTGGTCGCGCACCTAAAAGTAACGTGATTGGTCGTGCGGGCTACATATGTAGTCATTTTAGAATTGAAATAAAACAATGTTTTAAGTTTATATTGTTTATTTTTATTACTTATATCTAATATTTAGAGTCTTTTTTTATAGAAATAATCAACATCAATCAATCACGACCTTGGCATCGTGATGATTTTATTAAAACAAAAAAATGCTTCTAAAATGGCACAAAAATCACATATTTCTTTTCAATTGAGATCATAACACTCTAACTTACGTATACCTAAAATTTAGACACTATTTTCGAAACAAGACAAACATACAATTTTAGAGTGGTCCCCACATATGAATTTTTTGCACGCGCTACAATACTTTCTTGTGCTCTTACTTCGCGCTCTTCCGTAATCATGGCAGCGACGGACAGACTTACTCGATGGTGATGTCGAAGCAGTTGACTCATTTCCTGTGTGAATAATTCCAAGAAAATCTTTTATTTTAAATGTCAAACTCCTTGGCAATGTTTTTATTTCCAATCTTCGATTTGCTAGAAGTTTCATCCACGCCAGAGACAAATCAACGAGGAAGTCACGGCGGCGAACGCTCTCATAGTTTTTATTTGCGGTGTAAATACACAGTGCATTGAGGGCGCGGAGATTTAGCAGAGCATAGAAGACAGTAACAGGCCATCTTCTAGAATTTCTTGAAACATCATATAGGGAACACATCTTATCTACTAGGTCCACACCATTTTTCGTCCTATTGTAGTACGTTATTATTTCTGGCTTTTGATGATCACCTGTGTCAGAATCGATTGCCGTATCGTTATGCATCGTTGACATTAATATAACCACTTTATTAAGTTTTGACACATACAACACCAAAGTGTATGGTTGGTTGAAACCAAACTTGGAAGAGAATAAAGGATTTCCTCTTGCAACACGAAATCCACAAGGTACTTCTCTTTTGTCTCTTCGCATAGTGCCGACCATTGTAGTGCCATTTTCAAATAGTTGCTTAGCAACTCGTTGTGAGGAAACCAATTATCCATGGTTATATTTAGATGTTTACCAAGGACTGGGCGAGCCATTCTCATAACCATGTCGTGTCTTTCATTGCTGAGGCGAAACGGACCTTCGGGTTGCTAACCAGCATAAATTTCCAAGTTGAAAATGTAAGGATAGTGAACGTCAACAAGTACGAACACTTTTATCCCATATTTTGCAGGTTTGTTTGAGATATTTTGTCTGAAAGCACAACGCCCTCGAAATGCCAACAACTTTTCGTCCAAAGTCATTTCGGCACTAGGAACGAAATGTTTTTGAAAGTTTATGAGAATCAAATCAAAAATCTCTCTTATGGGGGCAAGTTTGTCAATTACTGCACGATCATGGCGGTCTTCAATATTATCAAAGCGTAATGCCCTCGTCAGAAATTTGAACCTTTGTTCTGACATAGTCAAATATATTGCGTCGATTCCTGTATGTTTTACATGATCGAATATTTGATCAGTATTCAATCGACTCATTTTAATTACTCCAGCCATTAGTAAAATTCCAATGTAGCCTATCATTTCAATGTGGTCCGTTGGATTAGAATTTCTTTGTCTTGAATATTTATCTTTCAAATAATCAATTTTAATGTTTAAGTATTTGGTTAGAAGTTCTATTATATTATCATCCACAAAAAGAGATAAGCAGTCTGGAATGGCAGTTTTTTGCCGAGCAATGCCTTTCGGGCCTGGAGGCACAGATACAATATTATGACTCCTAGTTCTACCTGTGTTTAAAGGAGCAGTTTTTGACCACATAGTGCCATCAACACCGGCGTAAAAGTCAGTACGACGGACTCGTTGAGGTGGTTTTTCAGGTTCTGAATTATCTGCCGAAGTCTCACCTGGAAGTTCCCCATCTTGTTGAGACTCCGATTGATGATCCGACTCCTCAAGATGGTCTTCCTCTTCGTTAGAACTCGGCTGATCACCAAAAACTTCATTTTCACTATCGTCTTCAGCCAGCCACGCCTCAATTTGAGCAATTTCTCGACTATTCATGATTTTCTGAAAAAAGAATGGTCACATCTATATTAATTTTATCATAAAAACTCTAGCAGCAATTTCTAAACAGTAATTAACTATATCTACCTGAAATTTGTTACAGTAAATGCTTTAAAAAATAGATAAACAAAAAATATAATATTTAAAAAATACTTACGTAACTAGTCGCGCGGACTACGATCGTAGCCCGCGTCGTACATTGCAAGCCTGCTATTATCACGACCACGCGCAACCGACGCTTGCGCCGCACTGAGCGCGTCCTTGAAGTAAACAACTTTAAGTACACGGAAGCCCAAGAACTTCGCGCGATTAGTTTTAGAAAAAAAATAGATTTTATGAGAGTGGACTACATATGTAGCCCGCGCGACCACTCCAGGGTTAAGGAACAACCAACTTTTGACGAAGTAAACGGTACCAATTCTGAAATAATTGAGTGGCTAGGTATTAATAATTTTCTTCTCAACGAAATCAAAACAAAATTTGTTCAATTTCCCTTAACTAGTGCTAAACTGGTTAATGGCAACGTAATGGTCAAGAACGAGATACTGGATATTGTGGACACGACCTAGCTCCTTGGTTTCACTTCAGATGCTAAATTATGTTGGAATACGCTTGTTTAAAAATTGGCGAAAAGGCTTATTTCTGCAGCATGTGTAGTGAAAAGAATTCGGCGACTTACAGATGAAAGCACCGCAAGACTAGTTCATTTCAATTTTTTTTTTTCACAATCTCATGACCTATGGAATTTTGTTATGGGGTCTCGCAGCCGATATTAACACAATTTTCGTGTTGCAGAAACGAACCATTCGTACTGTTTGTGATTTGAGACCAAAATGGCATCTCCCAAAGAAAATTTTTAGGAAATAAATATTTTAACTTTAACATCACAAAACATATACAAAAATCTGGTATATGTCAAGAGAAATATAGAATCTTCCCAAAAAAGGAGTGACATCCATAATACATATTAACTCTAGATATAAACTAGATATAAAACTTGCCATTTTATAAATTTGAACTCTTATTTAAACAGAAGTTATATGACAAGGAATATTATAGCGTGTTTAAATATTTTAATGAAAAAAACCCATAGGATTAAACTGCTGGGCTATCAGATTGTTTCCTTGTTATTTCCAAGTATTGTACTAAATTATTAATTACTCAATATTTTGTATTGATGAGTAAAAAAAAGCAAATCTTGAGTTTCTTGCTCATTTTTATCAAGATGAATCAGCATTTGGAATGGGTGTTAATATTAACGTTGAAAACAATCGTTTATGTCAGATTTCAAACATAATTTATATTACCTACGAAATAAAGCTATTTTTGATTTGATATGATTTACTATTTGTTGTTTTACTTTAAAGTTTCCAATAAGGTTGATGCGCTATTACTTATATCAAAAATAATAAAAAATCATGTACATAAAGTTTTTTTTTAGGATTCCTTTTAATTTATGATTAATTAGGACATTTACGATAATAACATATATACTGCAAAAAATGTAACTGGCCGCGTATTACAGTTCAAATGGTACAATTTTTTTAAAGATAGATAAACGAACAGCAGGAGAGACAAATGGCGTAGGTTAGTACTAAAGTTCGGATTAGTACCTTTTTTGTGTAGAACTCTAAAAACTAGTCGTAAATTTATCTACGACCTAATTAATAAAACCACATTTTTTATTATTTTATTGTATCCCGTAAATTTATGCTATTTTTCTAAAATTTTACTTAGATAAAAGAGTGAAAATTGTACTTATATAAAAGACATATATTTTGATAATTGCATGTTGGTACATCATTAAATACTGATGCCATTAATACAATTTTTTTTGTATAGCCTTATTGGGATTCGAGAATTGAGATAGGATGGAAAGCAAACACTATAAATAACCAAAGGAATATATTTTTAACCAACTCCAAAATTAAAAAGGAGGAGGTTTTCAATTGGATTGTATTTTTTAAAGTTTGTTACCTCAGAACTTTCAACTGAATGTACCGATTTTGATGATTAATTTTTTATTTGAAAGCTGGTGCTTCCCGTATGGTCGCATTTCAATTTGGTTCAGTTCTAACAATGACATCCAATGAGAAAATCATATAAATCTTAAATTTGCATTAAGTATGTGCGCAACAAATGGACGAATAACTCAATATCACGCCAACCGATTTCGATGATTCGTTTTTTATTTGAAAGAATGTACTTCACGGTTAGTTTGATAAAAGTTTGGTTAGGTTCTGATTATGGGATCCATGACAAAGTAACGGAACTTTTCAATTATATTAGGAGCAAACTAACAATATTCGGCCGAATCTTTTGTAGGCTATCCGGATATTTGAGTCGCTTACCGTAACGTCGTTATGATCAAGTAATTATCGTATCGAATATGATGATCAATCGAACTCCTTAACGGCTTACAGTAAGGGTGCGATCTATGAACAGCACGTTTAGTAGGTCTACCCATATTCAGAAAACGTGTGGCATTCGGGGAATGCCGCGGTGAAGCTATTGCATAGCATTTTCATCAACTTATGCAATTATAATTATTTATATATTTATGCAGTATTTTTGTTTTGATATTAATTCAAGTTTTTCATCACTTTCTTCATTAATAAATTCACTTTGTTTATTCATATTTAAAACACTTTATACACAAATTTTACGCGTATAGCTATTCACCAGCAACTGCTATTCACTGTTGTACATAGGTACACCTATGTATACATATATACCTACATCTATACTTATGGGGCACATGCGGTGAGTGTGGCATTATAAAGTATACACCTATATAATTTCTCACAAACGGCTGCTTACGTATTCGTCCGATTTCGAAGCAGCTCGTCTTGATACGTGCGAGCTTCGTACAGTCGTACCATATACATACACGTTAAGCGAACGCTCGGCCGAGCTACATGGTAGGCGGAGTGGGGGGTGTTAGGTTTTATTTTCGTTACGGAATTTCTTGATTCGGTCGCCGCGCTCAAAGTCCGCGATAAAAACTATGCAATAGCTTAAAAATGATTTAGTATAGTTAAGATTCACTAAAAATCAAAAAAGAAATAAAATTTTTATCAAATTGTTAGCCAAGGAAACACTATAATATACTTAACAATAGACACCGACTCCAAAAACAACAATAATTGTAATTAAATTATATTATCGTAATAATTTGATTGACTTTTAAGTAGGCTAATATACTTCATTTCATTTTACTTAGGAGAACTTTAAAAAATATTTTGATCGTTGTTTGTTATTCATAGGTATGTTTTGAGTTAAATAGAAGTGGGTAGGTACCTACCTACCTTCTTGCGTGGTAAACACGTAGATCGTACCTATATATATCTTGATGAGTAGAAAAAGTAAGTTGATTATTAAGTTGTAGAAGAATACGTAATTATTTTTTTACTTTTTAGTGCATATTTATTTGTTTTGGAATAGTCTTTTTTGAAGTCGGTTTTTTAAGCTATTGCATAGCTTCTATCGCGGGCCTTGAGCGTGGAGACCGAATCCAGAAATTTCGTAACGAAAATAACCTAACACCCCCCACTCCAACCGGTACAGCGATGATACTTTTTACTTTTGCCATCTATCGATGAATAGCAGAACTTTTAATGACTTTTTTGTAATAGCACGCTTGTCTTTTTAGTTCAGCAACTCGCCTCTAGGTGGCATTGGTTGCATCAGCGTTACTGCGCATGCGTAATCCCCCTCTTCACCCCGCAATCTGGTGACTCATGCCTGCTTAGAGTTTCGGCGCTAGGGCACCTCCTCAAAAAAAATACTGCATAAATAAAAGAAATAAATAATTATAATTGCATAAGGTGATAAAAAATACTATGCAATAGCTTTTTTTTGTTAAAATTTTTGTTTATTACTACTAAACCACTTTAACAATTTTAATTGACCATGCTTATAAATGCACTGATCGCCTAAAGAATACTAATTCCTAAGCGCTCGAACTAAATACAATTTACAAATTCGTGCTGTCGAAAATTCTCCGAGTAGGTATAAAGAAAACCAAAAATTATTTATAAATATAAGAATGTAAAGTGTACAGTCTAAACATTTAGGATGTTTAAATTATACACTGTATATATTTATATTAATCAAAATGCGTAAAAAATTTTCATAAGTAAATATAAATACATTATCTTCTACTTTTTTTTTATAGAAGTTCAATCTATGATATTAGTTTAAACTACACTTTATTACAACATAGAATAGTATGTATGAATGGATTCCCCATGAATTATCTGTGGATTCCCATTGAATTTATTTTACTGTGGCTTTGATGTGATCTTACAAAAATTTGTGATTGCTTCTCTGTAAGAATACTGCTCAGCGAGAATTACCTTTGCTTGGTGTTCTGTGGAGAATTACAAGAATACTCTAACATTTAATGGTGTAATAGGAATTCGCGAAATGTAGCAATAACATTGTCGTGTTACAGTGATATCATAAATGATAATTATTAATGGGCGAAAGAATAATAAGACCTGAAATTATGGCTACGACAAGTGCAACCGTTTCTACTGTTCCTCCGCAGATACAGGAGGTTAGTGATAATTGATATCAGTATTTACTTGCAAGATTGCCTTCATATCTCATCTGTTGTCATATTATTAAACAAGTTTAATTCGTCTCGACATCAGTGTTAGATAAGTGGTGTACGTAGACTTTGATCGTCACCATGGATCCACTTAAAAAATTGTTGAAAAGCGTTTTAAAATCTTATTTTCAAGTCAAACAAAAAGGTTTCGCCACCAAGTCCTGGGGGCTACTTGATGGTGTTAATGTTCTTGATATGACGCGGGTGATTGCCGGACCATTTTCTACGATGATGCTGGGTGATTTAGGCGCAAATGTCATCAAAGTCGAGACCTTAGATGGCGAAGAGGCACGAAAATGGGGCCCTCCTTTTATTAATGGATCTCAAGATTCGTTTTATTTCTTATCTGTGAATAGGAATAAAAAAAGTATTTGCATTGATTTGAAAAAGGAGGAAGGTAAGTTACATTTATAAAATTTATTACCTACTTATTATTAAACTAGATTTTGTTTTTACTAAACTATAATTATTCTTAGTTTGTTGTTGTTTAATTGTATCTTTTGCAGGTAAAATGGTATATTATGATTTAGCTAAGAAATCGGATGTTGTGGTTGAAAATTTTATACCTGGCAAATTAGATGAATTAGGTATTGGTTATGAAAAGCTGAGTAAGATTTGTCCATCATTAATATACTGTGCAATAACAGGATTTGGGCCATCAGGCCCATATGCTAAAAAACCTGGGTAAGTTAATAACTTTTCTTTAAATAAAAAATATCTATTTAACTTATCTTTTAACTAATTTAATTTAATATTGTGTAAAATTCTAGTTATGATGTCATTGCTTCAGCTATGGGAGGTCTTTTAAATTGTACAGGAGAAAAAGATGGAAATCCTGTGAAACCTGGTGTAGCGATAACTGATGTAACAACAGGGCTTCATGCTTTTGGTGCGATTACTACTGCTTTATACTACAGGGAGAAGACAGGAAAAGGTCAAAAGATAGACTGCAATTTATTGTCAACACAAATAGCAAGCATGATCAATGTTGCTACAATTTATTTAAATTGTGGCATTGAACCTCAAAGATGGGGAACTGCCCATGCCAATCTTGTGCCTTATCAAGCCTTTAATACTAAAGATGGCAGCATTGTAATAGGAACAGGGTCGAATGCACAGTTTGCCGATCTTTGCCAATTAATAATGAGAGAAGAATTGATTACTGATTCTCGATTCAAAAATAACTCAGATCGAGTGAAAAATCGTGATGTACTTATAAATATGTTAAGTGATGTCATAAAAACTAAGACAAATAAAGAATGGACTATAATTTTCAAAAAAGCATCATTTCCTAATGGTCCAATAAATAAAATGAAGGATGTCTTTGAAGATGAGCATGTTAAAGCGATTGGTTTAGTTAAAAATCTGTCACATCCTGAAGCTGGTGCAGTGAAGTTAGTTGGTCCTCCAACAATTTATAGTGAAGGAGGCAACTTAGCCAGGACAGCACCCCCTGTCATTGGCCAACATACTAGAGAAGTGTTATCCAGTTTTCTGGGATATCATGATGAAAAAATTAATGTACTCTTTAAGGACAATGTAGTTGGTTAATTTTGAGGGTCATAGGATAAAACATGAAATTCTTAAAATGTGTCTATTATGTTTATACAAAATAGGTGTATTATGTAATATTTGAAATAAATAAATATATCTTTACAATATTCTTTTGTGTATATTTGTACTAAACTATTGGCATCAGCTTATTCATCAAATTTACTTTCATACTAATAGGTTAAACCCCCAAGATCACTGCTTTGCATGAAATGTAATTTAAGATAAATTCAGCATTAATACAAATATTTGAAAAAGTAAATGTATTTTTCTTCTTTATGTGAATCTAGAAAAAATTAAAATAACATTATTTTGCCAATAAAATGAAAAATCATGAAAATATATTGTCCTAATATACAATTGCTGAAATTTGTAAATTTAATAATCCATTTCTTAGGAATGCATCGAAAATATTTTTTTATAAAATTTTTTCATTGTATATTCATGAAATTAAAAATGGAACTAGAATATACATCTTTATTGTCAATTTATTAAAACAAGTTAATAATAAAAATTACTTATAGGTTATGATAAATAATATATTAAAACCAAGAGATTCTATTTCAAACTTTGATTGGCCTGGCTGCACAAGTAAGTAAAATTTCTAACTAATGTGAAGGTTGAAAATGTATGTAATATGATATGATTTTTTAGCTTGAAGATATTTTGAGACAATTTTGGAAAAAAAGATTTATTAAATTCTTAAAATGTATTGGCTGGCATGGGAACAATGACCCTCTTCTAACAAGAACTTACGTCTAGTCATAGGATGTGCCAGTAGCAACACAATCAAAACAGTTAGAGAAGATTGTGGATTATAAGGATATATGTAATATTTGTATATTGTTTATTATGTAGATGTTTACCTGTAAAAATTGAGCAGAGCAACCAGGCACAGGCTATGAGCTGCTTTACAAATCGCTTTTCACATTCATTATTGAAATTCCAAAGAGTATTATATTTCTTAAGAAAATGTTGTGGTGAACACAATCTTGTGAATAGTTTCATCTATATCACTTACCTTCATTTACTCATGTCACGTCAGTCAATCAACCAGTCACATCGTTTGGCCAATGTACATGTACTGAAGATGAAATGAACATCCGGTACCTGTGTTATATCAGGCTTAAATTTACTATCCGACTTGACATCAGATAATAAGAGAGTATCTGGCCAGATCCTCTCTTTAAAAAAATTGACAAAAATATAAGAATATTTTTTAAAAATTTGGAATGTAAAATTTTGATACTTTATTTAATTCACCCGACAAATAATATCACTACATTTTCATATAACAATAAAAATAATTAGTACTTATACTGCACTAAGAACAAATTATTGTGAATGAATACCAATTTCTTTGCTTTAAAAGGCAACAAATGGTTTCATTTATTTTAATAGACATGGTCAGTTTGAGGAAAAAGTCTTTCACTGTATGTTCTGCTGCAGAGTGCTGGAAGATAAATTTTGGCAAACTTTTTTAAGTCCGGTTGCTACGTACCATTAGCTGACCACTAAATATTAGGGTCATGTTCATAATCACTGCACTATCTTCTGACAAAAATCAATCTCACATTTGCTTTTTTTGTACTCATAGAATGTTCAAGACCACTCGCCAAGAGATACATATACTGGAATTTGTGCACTAATGAATTAGTTTTTTTTTACCATCAGTGCATTCACAAGTCGCAGCAATCAGGCGTGTTGCAGTGGTTTTATCATGCATTTTTTGAATCTCAAGGTTACTGAATGCATATCTTTTGTTTTTTTTTTGGGTTTATTTTTCATTTTATCTCAATAACCCCAATAAAGTTAACAATATTTACATTTTATTTCAACAAATACCCAGTCTGCCATAATCATAATATAAACAAATACTGAAACAGATTTATTTATATAATTGGTAGATCAATAAGAAAGCATGTTACACATTAACAAATACTAGTTTGCAAAAATTCATTAATAATGGTAAAATAACATAAAACTAAATGTGCATTTATTGATTTTCTGCCATTGAGATAATTAGAAAATTTATGAAAATGGTGATAAATATTGACTACAAGGAACAATCATGAAGAAGTTGGTGCATATGCGGCCAGTACATGTTCCTATTGAGTGCTTAAAGAAACATGTATATCAGTTATTATGCTGATGCTACAACGGCAAGTCATTCACCAACGACAGCAACAAATTGAGTGGCAAATATGCATTTGAGTGCAAGCATGTTGTGTTGAGGCAGCCACTGATAGGACGTGCCCTGTTTGCAGCGCGGGCAACGTGGAGAGTTCTTCATAGCTGAAGAGACTAAGTCAAGTCCATAGAAAAAATACACTTTAAAAAATGAAAAGAAAGAGCACACTTTATCAACACAGTCTAACGTAAATTTGAATCGTCAATGCTAACAGTTACAATCAAGGGCTAAATATTATCATAATTATTACAATTTAGATTGTGTATGGCATTAAATATATTTTTGTAATTAAATTAAGTATATTTGTACTTTATTAAATTAGTGTGCATAGGAACATGATGTGTATTGATGTATAAATGAATGAATGTAGATAGATTAACTTTAGTTTTGTAATAAACTCCGATATGAGGCACAAATGTTATTTATGTATGCAACAAAGTTTTGGTAGCAACAAGGATAAAAATAAAAAGTGTTAAAATTCTCATTACATTTCTTCCCCTGGCAGAGAAAGCATAATACATATAAGGTTCTTTTCATTTTCATTACTTTTATAAAAATATCTCCTTCTCCAAAGTTCCAATTTAAGGGGAAAATATTTACAGATTTCTTTGTTGGTCCTTCATCTTGAAATTAGATAAAGTATATATATTAGCCAATTGCCTGCAATTGTATAGTGGCTGCATATGAAAGATGATGTCTAACAATCTATTTTACTTTAATGAATTTTGAATGAAAAAATTGTGCACATACAGTAGAGTGTCGATTATCGAAACTAATTGGGAGACATGGGTGTTCAGAAAACTGGTTTTTTCGTGTAGTCAAACTGTATTGATTCGCCCATACAAATTTATGTACAGGTGACATAAATTTATCTTCGATGACAAATAGGAATTAAACAAAAATGTGTAGACAGTCTTGTAATTAAAAAAAAATTAAAAATTAAAATTAACGCTTAAAAAAGTCTTCGATCTTCGCCTCGGAGCAGATCTCTTGCATAGAAAGGACGACATGTTTTTTTAGGTATTTTAAGGCTAGAGTTTAATTTAGTTTAACTAATTTAGTCTATCGACTAGCGGCTACTTGGAAGTGCATATCAGTACAACAAACAATTGGAGACGAGTATGCGAACACCGTAGCTCAGGCACTGCAGTGTAACAAGCGCGAGTTTGGATAAGCGGTCGTTCGATTGATCGACGTTCGGATAATCGACGCTCCACTGTACATAAAAAGTAATACCTTTTTTAACTGATTCAGAATTAAAAAATCATCTAAATCTCATAATCTTTTAAATTTTTAGTTATAAATTGCCTGTGGCTCTACATATTTTATTATCTGGTGTGTGAATGACTAAATAATGAAAATAACTTGAAACGTAAAGATTGAAGCTGTGTGGACTAGGCTACTGATGATGGAATAGATGTATCTATATGTGGCCTTAATAATATAGAGGCCTCGGTTACACCAGGTGTCATTCCAAGTTGTCCTCGTGAAAACCAAATTGGGAAACTTACTCTTAACAGAGTATGTTTTTGCAAAACAACTAGAACGTAAACTTCTATTTGCACTTGCAACAATATTATTATCCGAACACATAATAATATTATTATCCGAAGATTGAGATGCCATGCCGTCTCTTTTGAGATTTGCTGCAATAACAGCTGTAGATAATCCCTTATGAATTTTGCACATCTAAATTTTTCTGTCCACAACCTCTCGCTAGATCAACAGAGCTGTAGAATTTATCAGTGTATATTGTGTCCTTTACCAAGGTATGCATAAATTTAAATCTACTATTTAAATCTGCAGTATTTTGTTGCGTTTTTACTTTTACTTGTCTACATATAAATTGTAATTATTGAACCAGATGACTCAGTTTAGGGGCCATCCATAAATTATAAGGTTTGTAAAAAACTCTAGATTCTTTAAATGTTATGACGTATTTCAAGTGTTATATTATAACCTATGAAATAAAGATATTTTGTTTTGAATTATTTGTCATGTTTTTACCTTTATAGTTAAAATATATTTAATTCTGTCTTCAAGATAGTTAAGTTACCTTTTACTATGAATTTAAAAAAAGTATTGTAATACCTAGTTTCAAATTATTTACTCTGTTTAATTTGTTATTCATGAATGTGGAAATTTTTTATATATTTGCACTTTTAGTTTTTTTTGTTTAGTGCAGAATGTTTGATTTTACAATTAAATTGATTAAAACATTAATAAACAATTTCCATAATAGGCAAGACATCATTTGTCATTTTAGAATCTAAATTAATAATGAAAATTAAAATTCTTCTAGATTAATGTATACATTAAGTCAAAAGGGAAAAATAATGTAAGTCCCACAGAGAAAAGGAATTCTACTTTGTGAAATATAGATGATTATGTAATATAACTATTTAAAAAATTAATGTAATTTTGTATCATTTTCGTCAGGAAACATCACCAAGAGTTACTGTTATCACTTTGCGTGCACCACAGACTTCTGCTACGAAAAGAGTCGCATGGACAGAAGACACTGTTGACAACGAGGAAATGAATAAGAAAAAATCTAAATGTGAGCAATAATTTTTCATGATTATGAGTTGACTTATAGGTGGTATACAATACTTTTGAGACTTCAGTAAAGTTAAGGGAAAAAAGTAATTTTTGTGACATACTCGAGACATTTTAGTCCTTCAAATGGAATGCTTAAAAGAATCCTAGACCGTTTGAACGACTGAAAGAAAATAAGAAGATTAAAATTATATGTATATAAAGTCGATTAAATATAATAGTTAAAGAGAAATCAAAATTAAATTTGATTAAAAATTAGTATACAGTGAGCAGAGTTGTGACATATTTGAAATACTTTTTATTTAAAATCTAAATACAAAATACAAAATACGTATTTTGTATTTGTATACTTAAGTACTCTTTTTAAAAGTATTTTGTATTTTAATTGAAATACTATCGAGACGTATTTTGTATTTGAAAAATGGTTTGTAAAAAATATACTTTTTTTTCCTAGTTTATTTTTTTCTAAAGCATTCCGCGATTCAGAAAATGGCAATTAGTGGCGCTGCAGCTTTGAAAGTCTATGCGAAATGATGATTAAACAAAACGCACATACCTGTCTTAAGTCACATGCCTTTTCGTTTTATTTAATTTTTGCCTCGGTTACGTTTTATGTCTAACGCCGACAGTTATTAATATAAGTAGTGTTTGTATTGTTTTTATCAAAATATATTGTCTATTTAATATAGAGTTGGATTTGGTGTGCTACTTAATACTTTATATTAATTACTCAGTGATTGCTTGCCCAATATTGGGATTTTAATGCAAAATGTAAGTACCTAAACATTAACTCAAAAAACTATACGAAATCTGATGTTAAACATTAAAGTTTTTACAAATATTTCCTTTAATACCTTCGGGACATAGACAAAGTCAGAAGTAACAATAAGTCATACAGAAAAGTACATGATGCGGCCATGGCTAAATGTCAGGCTGTATGGAATTTATGTACTAGGTCTCCAAAGCTTGTGAAATTTAATTGGAAATCACTGGTAATCTCCAACAAGCCCTGTCCAACCAGGTTGGAATTCCTATTGATTGCATTACTGATATTTTGAAAGTCCAAGAAACCATCAATGAAGTTCTGAGAAAACTAGGATTGGCCGTCTTAAAGAGATAGAAGTACAGTTTTGATTGAGTATATTAACACATCTAAGCCCATATCTGCCATTCAAGCTTAGGGTGACAGGGGATTTTATGATAACTTGACGAATGCACAAAATATTGGACTTATTGAAGCAAGAAAATCCAGTATATTGTGGTGGTTTAATTGATATAATAAAAGAAAGTATACTAAATCGGTTTGAAAAATATAATTGTATGACACTGTACAGACAGACAGCATTTTAGTAGCCTGTGTCCATCCCTTCAAGTTAAAGTGGGTACCAAGAGCTGAAAAGGGGTATGTGAAGGAGTTGTTCATTCAATTGCGGAGATTCAAACAAGAAGATTTTAAAAGTGCACACCCACAAACATCAACATTGAAAAGAAACAAAAAGTGAGTCTTATTATATGTTCAATGATTCAGACTCCTCAACAACCTCTACTGATGGCAACAGCAGCACCTGCACTGATTTGGAGACCCTCCAATATTTAAGAGATGAAGACACAACTCTGAATATCCTCAACACATATCCAACTATAAAAGTCTTTTACGATACAACACTTGTCTCGAGTTCGGCACCAGTGGAACGGCTGTTTTCAGTATGGTGGTATGATAATGCGTCCACACAGCGCAACATGTCTGATACTCTTTTGAAGAGCTTGTAATTTTAAAATCGTTAACAAATAAAGAATACAAGTAATTTTAACAAAAAGTATTTTATTTCGATAAAGTATTTTGAAAATTCGTATTTTGTATTTAGTATTTAAATACCAAAGACAAAAGTATTTTGTATCTAGTATTTGAAATACTATATTAAAAAAGTATTTGCATTTTGTACTCAAATACTTTTTCCAAAGTATTTTGTTACATCTCTGACAGTGAGGCATTAAAGGTGTCTTGTTCTATCAAAATGGAATCTATCATACATGTTCTATGGCGCTGGACGTGTTTCCTAGTGCCCTCTCTGTTTAAAAAATTAAATATGGTTTTAAATTTAGCAATTTAAAAAAATCATATTTATATTTGGTATTTGTATAATGAACTAAAATTAATATCACCACATGATTTCTTGAATAAAAAAGCTTTAAATATAATGGTAATAATAAATCTAATTGTGTACAGATACAACTTGAAAATGTTGTCAAACATTATGATTAAAATATTACAGGCTGTTGTATATATGAGAAGCCGCGCAAGTTCGACGAGTCGTCATCGTCGGACTCGGATGACGAGTGCGAGCACTGCTTCGGCCACGTCGAGAGGCGGAAGAAACGTCACCAGGGTGCCGACGCGGCTACTACGTCCGCTGGCAGCACTCAAACTCAAGTAACTTGATGCGAATGATGATTTTATCTTTCTTTTTACCATTTGTACAGTGCAGCAAAGGAATGGTCAGTTACTTAATAATCTGTGTATGTAGATATCGCAGCGTAAAAACCATTGAACTGTATTTGAAAGGAGGAGGCATCAATTTTGAAAACCATACTATGCCTGTAATATAAAATAAACAATGAAAAAATTTTGTATTTGTAATGTTTAGAAAGAAAGTGAACAGTAGGCGTTCAAACATTAGTTCGTATATTTAGCAACATTTTATATATTTTAATTATTAATTTTATGTTAATTGTCAACAAATCATTCAAATAATATATGCAGGGAAGTTGTATATTATTATACAATTATCAATGAGATGGCTGATGAAAATTCGATAAAAGAATCAAAACATTTCTTAATTAATCAACTTATTGGCTGTTTTATCATTATTGTACACTTTCCAGTGAAATATTACATATTCATTACAATATGCACTGTATAATATTAGTTGTATGAGGATGCTAACAGAAGTACTATTAATATTTTTTTTATATTGCATAGCATATCATTCTACCTATCCTTTGTAGTTATTATTTAAATACATACAAGACTACATTTATGTATTATTTTATATATTATAAAAACACATTGTTTTTTTGTTCGCGTCCATTTGTGAGCTTAAGGCTTGAGAACGATTGGTTCAATTTGTATAATTATTTTTTAATATATACATTATGTGGACTGGTTTCAGTGTACAATAGCTTTTACCTGCGGCTTTGCATAGAATGAGCCTTTACTTTTTTATTTTTTTATACTTATTGATAACAGTCATGTTGAGGGAGGCTCAAGATCGACACCCGTCTAGTTTGGGAATTGTAAACAGGACCAAGATTGAAATCAAAAGCAGGAACGAGATCTTTTCATAATACAATAATGTAGCATAGTATATGTGTTTTCAATATGAATATGCATTTCTCGGAGTTAATTGGATCAAAGTTAAATCAAGGATGCAATTGATATTAAGATGAAGGGTAGGACCAGGATTAAAATCAATAGGATCAACAGCATGATTGATAGTGATCTGTTGATTTACAAAATGTAGACATTCATTTTAGTCCACATAGATGAAGCCTCATTGTAAAGCTAATTTGATATAATCAATTATTATATAAGCCTTTTTTCCTATGTTTGTTTATATGTTAAAATGTATCTCAATCCAACATGCCCTTTGAAAAATGTCTGCCCTAGCCCCTCATTCAACTCTTCACTAGCCACTCTCCGCTGGTTTGGGCCCGCTGTAAGCTTTATTTCTGTGATACCAGTCAGATACTATTTTATTCCACTTCACTTGTTTTTCTTTCAACATATAGCCTGTCCACTTCCACTTTGTTGGTCAATGCTGATTAAGATGTCTGTTAACTTTGAGTTTAATATTTAATGTATAATCAATTAATTTATGTTTAATGCAAGTGCCCTATACATTTTGATGAGATATTGTTATAGTTATTACTAATTATTTCTAGCTATGTTTAAATGTATATCCATTATGATTAGTTGTTTTCTGTGTGTCAATATAAAATTAGGCAATAAAGTGATTTGAAAACAGTAATATTTTCGTTGTCATATTTCCAATAACAGAGCTTACTCTGCTGTTGTTCCATATTAATATGCCCTTTCTTTATTTCAATACTGAAATACTGTAATTATAAGACCAGTATATTTGCGGAAGTGCATCAGATATTGGTGTAATTCCAATTTTCTATATCTCATGGGCTCACTAATGTTAAAATTGGGATTCTAACCGACTCCATTTTTGTGGGACAATTGCAATATACATATACTTTCTACATGTTGTCTCTGTTATATACTACCTTTTTCCCGCAACTCCGCTCGTAGCATATTCCTTCATCTTACATTGATCAAATACGGTATTAACTGTCTATCTCGATCCTGATATTGATTTTATCTACAATTCAACTCTAATCAAATCATGTTAAAGTTTACCAAGTTATATAGTGTATAAGGTTATACCTCTTAAACTTAATTACAAATAGTATTATTAAAAAACGATATTGCTTCCACACCTGATCTTGAACTCAGTCTCGTGTTGCTCGTGACTCGTCTTTGGACATTGCTGTTACCATTAACCAATCGGAATAAAAAAAGATTGTTTAATATTAACGCGAGTAATATGTTTTGTTAAGTGACTAGATAAGTTATGATATGTGAAAGATAATGCATATCAAAACTTAGCCGGATAATGCATACATATAAAGTATCCAGATAAATAATGGCTCACAGGTCACAAGTGTGCAGAGCAATAGACAGAGATATTATGTTTTATAATATGAATGTATAATATACAGTACTTTTGATATAGTAAGGTTATCAAATATTGAATATCATAAGAAATGTATTGTAATTATGTACATTGAGTCGTAAAAAGTAGTAATTGTATAATACTGATCATAGTATTACCTGTTATGTCTATTTCCTATTTGCAATTGCTTTGTCTTAGATTTACTACTTAACATTCATATTTCGGTACAGGTGGAAACTGAAGAAGTACCACAACCAGAGCCGACAACAACTGTCACACTTCAAGCTCCGCCTCAGCACAGCGGACCTGAGCCACATTCCGTCACTTAATCTGTGCTGTTATGGATTAGAATAACAAATCAGGATTTTACATTTCTTTTGCAACCAGTACCATGGAAATAATGTTTAAATATTTAATAGGAACATTTAAAAAATGAGCAATACAACTAATGCGGTATAAAAAATACTATTTCTTGTAACTCCTTTGTCGATTTGATATGTTTGTATGTCACACTTATTACATTCATGTTTATCATCATTCCTAACACTACACGGAACATAGTACTTATAACGTTAATTTCCTTCAAGTGTAAATATCTAAATATACAAATGAATATAGAAAAATGTGTGTTAAAATATAGTATTATAGGTAATTCAAATGTTTCCTTCATACTTAAGAAAACATTTACATTAAGTTTTCATATTTTAGGGAGTAGTTTTATTAAACTTGGAGGAAATATTAAAAGAAAACAAATGTTTTATAATAACACCTAAAATTCAACAGTCTAGTAAACTACTAAATTAATGTATGATTTCACAAGCTTTATCATTGCTTACATTATTTTAGTTGTTTAGTTAAAATTATTAAAGCATTATCAGATTAAGTTAATGTTTTCTGGATTATTTTGTTTTTGTAGATTTAGCTGTGTTTGCACATTAGTTCTGATTATAAGTTTATTATTTAAACAGAAAATTTAACAAAGATTTATAAATATAGAATAATAAAATTATTTAGCTACTATAACATTTAAATGTCTATTTATTTCTTCTTATTTTATTGGTCAAAGTGATCTTAGCAGAGTAGCACTATTCTATCCAGTTCTATATCGTATTGAATCAATTATTTCTGCCTTGTATGTACATTTCACTTAGCTTTAAATCAAAATGTTTCTACTTAATTACAATATCAATTTCGTATTAAATATTTTGTTTTGTGTACTAAAAAAGCAGGATTATACACTGCTAAACAAGCATAGTCACCGGCGACCAGCCGAGGACGCCGTCTGTCAATCACGTCTGGTCGCTTAACTGCCACCCAATCTTGGGTTGGAGGCTGTTAAGCTTTTGGGCTATCAAATAGAAATGTATTTTTCTAAATTAATGGTAAAAAATAAAATGAACTAGATTTACTGGGTTGCTAGATGGAAAATAAACCAAAGGAATATGTGGAGTATTCAGTAAGAAGGCACAAATTAGTACAACCATATTATTTTAATTTATTATTATACAATCATCAATTAAATCAAAATCAAATCAAATCATCAATTAATATTTGGATCGTTAAGTCCCATTCGCATTTCTAATAAAAATACCTGAAACAGCATCCTTTAATTCATGCATTTTGTAGCACTACAGTCAGTCGGATATACTACACCGCCCGCTTGGCTGGGTGTCATGTTTACAAAAGTAATTAAGAAAAATCATGTACAAAAATAAATAGCCTAAAGCAAATGATTCTGTGTAGTCCCAACTAATATTTTCAGTAGTTTTTAAATATTTACGTAGTTCAGAGATATTTAAAAATAAGCAGGCCATCTTATTGTAAGATTGTATTAATTGATTTTCTGTACGATTAATAAAGAAATTGTATTAACTTATTTAATTAATTTTTTAAACTTTCACAGAAAATGGGTTTGAAATAGTCACCAGATTGATTCACAATCTTACGGCATAACTTTTTCATTGTTGCTTTTAACTTGCTAACAACTCACATTACACTATATCATTTAAGTGTGTTTCCCCAGAATATGGAATATCATTTTTATTTTATATTTAAAATAAATGATTAAACAAGTTTTACACAAAAAAGAAGAAGTAAATTACATATTTAAAGGAGCTATTCAAATAATTATCTATTCAAATTTTTTTTGTAAAATTTGAATAGTTAATTTTATTAATTTGTTCAAAAATAATGTGCTTAGAAATTAAATGAGTAAATAATACAATCGAAATCAAACTTCCTTCTATTAACATTTTGAATCATTATTATCTTTATCTATTTCAAGTAGTCTTGTATACATTTGTATATAATTGGGCATTAGTATTTACTTTTCAAAAACATTTTGCTTTCCTCTCCTTTCGCAGTCCTCGCTTTTCTTTATTGTCTTTTGTCCTTTAAATGTTTATTTTCCTGTTGTTTCAACTTCATCAGAATTACTCGGTTGTACTATTTAATTTTATATTATTTGTACTGTATACTGTATATTTATATCATAATATATACTATCTATACATATATATATATATATATGATCCTAGCACAAAAAGTACGATGGGGTTCTTTCCTTTTTTCATTGTTATAGCTTTTATTATAGAGTAATTAATTTCACTGTACTTGAATGTGTCCAAATCATAACATAATGGCAGTGATTGCAGTCATGTTCTCCTGTGAGTGGAGCAGCTTAAAGTTATCTTCGTCTTAAATGGGTCACTCAGTTGACCCAGTGGTGCCTATTGATTTGTATTGTTAACGTCATATTCTTTCCATCATATACTGAAACAGTCCAAATAATTGTAAATTGCACATCCACAAAAGATAACAGACAAACAAAAAAAAATTGCATCAAAAATTTACTGGAGCACATAAATGCTTGTCTGTTTCAGTGAAATGCGTCAACTGAACATAATTACTATACATTGTTAATATAAACCAGTGCTTAATTTATTTACAATAGCGTGCATTCAAACTCATTTGAAATAATTAACTGTTAAAGTTAAATACTAAACTTGTCAAAATACATTGTTTTAACTTCCCAATAGGCATGATGACAGTCAGCAAGAATCACTGAAATTATGATTTAAAATAATTATACACAATATAAAGATTCTTTTTATGTCACTTATTTTTTAAAAACCAGTGTGATTATTTTTATTTTATAAAAATAAAAACACAAAACTCACCAATTCGCCATATTAAGTCAAACACCAATCCGAAGCGTGTGACGTCATGCTTCGTAAACATTATTAAACGTTTTAAGGACATTGCGATCTTGCTTTGTATTTCCTTTTTTTACAGTTTATTATATTTACTTGATATAAATGTTGGTCTTGGCTTTTATAAAGTACCTACGAGAAGGAAACATTATTCATGGAACAAGGATTTATCGAAGAACAGTTCAAGTTTGCCAAAATCGACTTGTTGATGCTGGGAGGATTTTTGCATCAAACAATGGCTTTGTTCGGCAGAATTTCGATATGTTAAAACTTCCAAGTAAGTATTGCATTAAATATTATTCAAAATACATTAAACGACCTAAATTTTCACAAAGTATCTATATTATGCTTGAGTACGACACTTTGAGGTTATGTTACGAAAGCAGTTCGTTTTCTTCTGTCGGGTTGGCATTCAAATTTTGTGGGAATACATCCTGACTTCATGCGCACTTGGGAAACAGAACCCATCACACGATACTGAATATAGTTTTCCATATCATTTGGTAACTGGAACAAGAATAAAAGTTTTTAGCAATAAAGCAATAAAACTTAACCTCAAACTTGACGACTGAATTATTTATAAATTAGGATAATTATGTTCATTAATTTATTATTACATAGCGAATAAAGTTAATACTTACGTCAAATGGTGGTCTTAGAAGTAAATTACTGAACTTGAAGATGTATCTGCTGGATCTCGCCTTGCAAGATTTAACCACTTGTTTCTGTTTTTATGCATTGAGACGTCAATAAATAACTTGTTGGGAGTTTTATAGATGTATTATTACATTGAGGAACCGCACACCATCGATACACATTAGGATTCATGACTTTAGCACAAAATCTTAATTAGATATCAAAATAAACAATACACATTCTAAGCTAATGTTTACGAAAGCGTGACGTCATAGGCAGACGCCATTACCAATCAAGCGTTTTGGTACATAATTCAAATTTTATTTTTATAGGTAATTTTTGCACCAAAATCTATATTTTTATAGAAATACGATTTATTTTGTATAAAATAGACACCTAAGAACAATATGGAGTAGTTTTTGAAAATCAGTCATCATGCCTATTGGCAGTTGACTTAGTTAGTCATAAAAACATTGACATATTGATACTGCATTAATGTCACAATACCATTATCTAACAGCTTCAAACTCTCATGTGCAATAGTTAACTACTAACTGTTAAAAACTAAACATGTCAAAATATCGATAACCTTAGAGATATGTATTGGCATTTATAACATTAATTTAATTTCATAGTTAACTGATTACCATAATTAACTGCCAATTTGTATAGGTAGTTAAACAAGGTATTTTGACGTGTTTAGCTTTTAATTCTAACATTTAATTATTTCAAATGAGAGTTTGAAGCATACTTCTGTAAGGTTACCAATATTTTGACATATTTAATTTTTAATTTCAATAGTTAGCAGTTAAGTATTGCACATTAGGGTTTGAAGCGCATTGCTGTTAAAATAGAAATTAGATTTTTTTGTTTTGTTTGAACCTTTGTTTCAAGAGTAAGAAGGTAGAAGAGTTAGTAAAACAATTGATATAAGTTAGAAATGAAAATATGTAAAGAAAGGTTGTTCTGAAAATTGGGTTTGGTAAGAATATTTAATATATTTATAATACTATATTATAAAAATACTATATTTAAAAATACCTGAAAGTATTGTGATTAATAAATATATTTAATGTATATATGTGTGTGTGATAAAGATTATACTTCTTTGGCTTGAGAAATCTCTGTATTAAATATAATATTTATAAAAACAACTTAATTTTTTATGTTTTGTATGCTGCCTGCTACCCTTGAGCTCGTTAAACTCTCAGTTATCAAACGTTAATGAGCTGTCACTTCCGCAGCTAACTCGATCTATTATATCACATTATCTTAACCCACTTAAGGAAGTATAATTTTAATTGTGATATTTTTGGTAAATATTAATCATTGTATGATGAATTTGAATAAAGTACTTAAGATTGATTGTTATTGAAAGTCAGTTGTGTTTCAGATTTTACATTAATGTTACATCAAAATTATATTAAAATAAATATGTTTAAAAAGTAATCTTATTTATCTGTGCCCTTAATGCCCGACTACAAGAAAAACCAAACATTATAAATTAGTCCACCTTTGGCATGTATATGAAGGGAAATTAAAATTGACTTGTTTATGAAAAAAATATTAGCATTAACATTTATTTGTAAATGTAGTCCCTTGAGAAAAAAATGCACTGAAAATTTTTCTCATACAAGTCATTAAGTAATGAAAAATATTCTTTCAATTCGGTTCAATTTAATTTTAGTGTTTGTTTATAAATACCATTATCATCTGTTAAAAGTCATCCCCATAAATCATTCTTCAAGAATCCCGTTTAATGGTTCGATCTTTACTAATTAGTTTCCTAATCAAACTGAAATCTTACACAATTTTTTGTGGCTGATGCTCCAAAAATAATGTTATTTCATAGGTATAATGACATAACATAACATTTGAATTATGTCACAATATTTTAAGAATTTACATTTTGCCACTTTACCACTTCTTTGGAAGGCAGTTTATCCTTGAGAAAAAACTGAACAAGTGCAAATAAGACTTGTACCTTGAGGGTTACACTGAAATTTAATTATGTATATGTATATTTTATCTATCAACTTGATAATTTTTGTCTGTTCATACATACTGAAGAGATGTTGGTCCCAGGAATCCGAAACTTGCTTTTTTCCAAATTCCAAGAAGTAC